>PDGT01000023.1:2274983-2360073 GCA_003671415.1 Megathymus violae | reverse complement strand
ATGCGGTCAATGACATAGTTAATGATAGTCCTATCTATTTATATAGGTATCTGCGTTATGGTTAAGAACAATTTAAACTTCAATCGGTACATTAGGAGGGGAGTCTAAAACGCGGTAAGAATTTAGTTCTAAATATATTACTTTTTAAACAATACTGTGTTGCCTTAACTACAGGCAGTTGTGTCCACAATCCCTATAGTGTTGCATTGCAGTCGAGTCGAGCGAACTGTTTTCTAACTAGATCGGAAATACACTATATGCAGGTCTGTGATTAAGTGAAATGACAATTATAAAAACACGTATTCTAATGATCACCCTCGAACATAAGATCAGATATACAAAAGTAGATGATCTCATACAGATATTAAAATTCAGCAACTGCTTAAATTTGTATTATTTAAATTTGTACGTGTGCCATCTGATGGTATGAATAAAAAATGTTGAGCGCAAAGCATACTGTGTATAATATACAGGAGTCGATTACCAATAGTATTACACTCATAATTGTATGTTGTATCTGTGTACGAATACATAATTTGCTAATACTTTGTGGTTTACTTTACTTTATAAATTAGGTACTTTTAAACTGTGTTCAAAAATGACTGTTGTTAGTAAAGAAGTTTCAACAGCGATTCTACGGTGTAAATGTTCTGGACATAGATATTCTCGGTGTTGAAATGAATCGTAGATAGTTAATATTTTCGTTAGTATAGCAATAGAAAACATGGATTAGTATAAACACAAAGTGAGGCGAGGGAAACAAGAGCCTAAAATATGGAGGGTGCTGTTTTGAGCGCCCAGAGTAATAACAGATTTCGTACGCATTTGAAGAACGCAGCGAGTGCGTTGTGCGCCAGAACGTTGCCGAAACAGAGGTGTACCGAGAGTTTGGACAGTTCCACGCGTCACCACACTTATCCACGAGCCACTCAATCAAAACGTCCCGCGCTGTCTTGCCGAATGGAGCCGGTCTTGTGCGATTTGCCTCAACCTTCCACCTTCTGCCAACAGACCAGCCATTACGACGATATTGTTCCTCAGTCACCAAATAAGTGCAATGGCGTCGTCAAACTCAAAGGAATACTGGCTAGGTAAGTGTCGTATGGGAAAATCTCTCATTTTCATTATTTTTTGAAATGAGGTATCTTGATGTGTTGCAATTTTTGGCAAATATCCTTCGGACAAATACTTGTAATACGCATTCGGTTGTTGTGTATTTATGTTTTTTATTGTTATGAAATTATTTATGTGTTTGATTTTCGTTTTAATCTGCATTAATATTTGTATTTCTATGTATTCGTGTGGATGGTTATGGAATTATCTTAATAATTTAATCTTAAAAGGTTTCCCTGTTCTAACATTGTTTGCAATATATCGATATTTTAAGAACTCGACAATTACAAATATGAACGGGGTGTTTAATTAATAATTTTTGCAATATTATATTCGGTATTGTTTTAATGAAGCACCTAAATGACATCAATAGCAGGCCACGTCGTGATCGAAGGCGAACGTCGGCCGCGTATCTTGTTTGGGTCAACAACATCAACATGACATCATGGTGACTTGTTTGCTCGGGTCGCGGGGTAGAGGTGATGTCGCTACAGCCATTGTTGATTTTATGCGCATTATTTATATAACGACTGACACTTTTTTTTATACCTGATGATCGCCACATGCACGATACTCACACAAACTAATATTCACAACTTTTATCATGTTTTATATAGTTCATGCAAATATTTTTTTAGTTTAACATTAATATCTCGCAATATGAAAACATAAAATTTGGAGAAGTTATTCGTTACAGATTAATTTTTGATTGAGTTTCTATGGGAGTTCAACATGTTGAAGTCCAAAGCCATTCTGACTTTTTTTGGGATTTATATACACTTGTAAATATTATTTTTCATAAGATATCACTGAAACAATTTACCTTAGAGCTATCCAAAAACCTTTGGATTTTTCGTAGAGGTTGGTCGCATTTATTCAAATTTATTAAAAATATATTATTATCAATTATCTTTCATTGTTTATCAGAAAATTAATTAGGAACAATGAACAAATACATTTTATGTTATTTACATTGGAATAGGTAAAATTTATTTATTTTGAAGGGAATGACTATCATGGCACATTGCCGAATACCTACTAGTTCGGTCAACAACTTATGACGTCAGGTCCAAAAGCTCAACACTTAGTCATGACCTGCCAGGGCTCCATAAAACCATTGTAATGATATTTTTTATGCGTTTGACTGCAGTATAAATACTGTTCTATGGACCTACTCATATTACTGATGGCTGTTGACCAAGAGTCTTATTTAGTTTAAATAATTGTCATTTTAATTTTGGTTATTTAAAAGGTAAAAAAGTAAATAGATTCCTCGGTGATATAGAGACTGATAAAGAATGCAAGAAAATTGACAGATTAAAAAATGTAGAACTAAAAATTTCAGCTACCTTTATTCGATTCCTATTTATTATCATTGACGAATACCGTGTGCAGATAACAATGTTTCTTGGTCTCCTCAATCGAATGTCCAAATAAGGAATACAATCTATTTTCGATTACAATCCTATTTTACGAGTTTCCACTTTCTACACTTATATCACAATTTGTGACATCGTTATACCGAATTGCTCGATATACTTTTCTTTGGACATTTACTAGATAGTCAATAAAAACTGCTAAGAACCATTCCTACGTCCACAATTTAGTTTACCCGGGCTAGCATAAACTTGAGCTCACACTACAAAAGTGCTATAAATATAGGTCTTATTGTTTCAAAGACTAACGATTGAATTTTAATTTATGGTAAAATTATAAAAAAGCATCAATTGTTTAAAACATATATAAGTATAACATTTTTTATGTTATTACATTTATATGATCATAAATAACAACCAAGTACAAATATGTAAAACTCGTGTAACACGGCCAGATATGCTAACTCTTCGTTCGGCGAATAACCTCTACCATCTAGACTTCTTGGTTTTTCAATATGTTTATCATTCGTAATTTTAATTCATAAAAAGTACACCGCAGATAATTGACATGGAAATAAATTTTTTTATGTTAACATACAAGGCAGAATTATTTATTGTTCTTAGCATTTCTTATCATTTTTACGAGAAATATGATATAAAAATAGTAGTTGTATAACTTTATTAGGTTTATTTTTTCTATAAATAAATTAAAATTTCCTACAAACCATAATTTTATTACAAGCAAAATTAGGTTAGGTTACTCCGAAGCAAATTAATCGTAACGAGATCTTTTATCGGCGTTGTAGAGATTCTGTCTAGTGTTTATAACTCGATTAAGTAATATGAACCTCGAATAAATGTCGATAAATATTGGTCAAACATGACCTCAGACATTGCGCGACTGAGCCAGCGGTACGTACGTACACCACTACAAACACCGTTATCCAGCCGGAAATAGAGCACGTTGGTTATTGGTTGGTTGGGGCCAAATTCAATAGCGATGTACCTAATCTACATACGATGAAACTAAATTATGTAGCATCGGAACGTGTAGCGGCTTTGGGCCGCGGACGTTTGTTCACTTAGACTATCTTCTGTATTATATCGGCTGACGAGAGCGTTCGAAACACCGTGTCGATCGTAGTTAATTGAACGTGAATGGAGTAAATGCACTCACTAGTGTATTTATAATAAGCTTGTCGTGTGTAAGTGAGATGCCGAAAGTGGATCTCTCTCGCACACCATGATGTCATGGTGTATTTTTGTAGACGCTCGACTGCCTGGGTCACACGCGGTTCTAGTCTTTACACTCGCGCTACGTTGGCGATGGTTTTGACGTTGAGAGTTGTATGCTAATTTTATGAAAAATACATTTGTTAATTACGTTGCTAATAGCCGTATCAGCACTTATCTCAATAGTTCAAGGATCTAGGCAAAGGAAACAGACCTATTTACTTTATAATAATCAATATTTTGTTTTTAGTTTAGCACCTATATCGGAAGTATCAGTCAAATTATTAAATTAATTACTACTTGCTATTTGAAAATAACTTTACTATTATTGTGTATAAATGAATTGTATACTGGCCATTAAATAAACTTTAGAAATTATTAAATAATTACTGATTACTTATATCGTTAATCGATTCAAATGAAAAAATAACATTACAAAATACTTCTATAAAATAGTTCTACTGAATATATTCTCCTTAGTGTTAAAGCACCTTTTTGAAACGGTAGTAGAAGCAAAAAAAGACGTGCACAAGGTGTATTTATAAACTATCTAAATGTTAATAATATTGTTCTCTGTTACCATGACTTACTTCGACAAATTATTTACGTATAAACATAATTAGCAACTTGAGATAAATATTTTTATTTTTAATAGATGCCAACCAAATATGACCGTTGAAAACGATACTCTTTAATATCAGATGTATTTTGATTTTTTTTTAATTATAGTAATCGGATCTGTTCTTGTTATGATAACAATACGGTCCTCAGGTTAGGCTGCACGGCATCTAATATAAAGGAACCGTTGCGCCGCAACCACGATTGAATTACTGCCACACTGACCTCATCACTCATTTTTACGTCGTTTAATAAGCATTGAACAATGAGCGGCTTGTTTTCTTTGTTCCGATTAGATACATTCATTTGAAGTAGCAGTAATGTATTCGGAATATTACAATTATTGTAATGATTACGACTGATGTAATTATCATGACGCTTTATCGGAATCGTTCTCGTCCAATATTTTTGACCGCTCTTTTAAAGATGTGGTATGCTCATCACGTTGCGCATTGACAGAGTTAATCGAAATTTACGTGTATGGTTTCGACTGTGTGAAAACTAAATATTGTTAAAGAAATACGTTTAATAACTAAATACTTTAAATAACAGTGTTACGATAGTCACAGAACGCGGAATCAGTATGGATTAAATTTTTGTGAATTATATCCAGGTCCAAGCGGTTGTAAGAAAATATTTAGGTATTCTTTATCTTTGTGCTTCGAAATGCGATAGAAACAGCGTATAAACAAAGTTGTTTAAATTATATTAAAATTAGTTGATATATATAGTTTTTTTTTTTAAATATATATTTTAAATTTGCTCTTAAGTTCTTCTAAGTTTCTTGCTGAGTTCAGTTCAATTTTTTTGAGTAATGACGATGAAGCAGGCATCACACATCATCAGGCATATCGAAATTGGATTAATTTGTTTTGGGCTCATGTGGCCTATAGTTACACTTGTTACAAAGCTACTTTTATTTATTTTCGTTGTAATTGGGAGTAATGTTTGATTGTATTTGGTTGAAATTCGAATTTTTTTTTAATAATGAGTATTGGCTTCGCTTGATTTCTTATAATAAGTCGAACAGTAAATTTCCTGCGAGTGTCAAGACGGATTACGGCTGAAACTCTGCAGCTATGCGAGTACAGCAGCTCTGTCTAGAAAAGATACTAGTTGCATCGATACGTAAAGAAACTAACACTCATTCATTTGGGTTTGTCTAGTATAAGCTTCAATCAAATCCGGGTCCACGACGAGGCCTCTCATGACAGAGCTGAAGAGTCGATTTTAGGACATAATTCTAAATTACGGGTATCTAAATAAGTGAACAAATACTTACACGTATTCACTTTGTGAAACACGTATTCACGATTACAAAGTGAATACGTGTTTTGGTCGCAGCGTCGGAAACACTATCGTCGATAATGATGACCCTTAAATCCTAGCCTTCAAATGGGATGAAATCAAAACGAGTGCAGTGTACTTGTCCCCGTAGTGACTAAGTTCAAGAAGAAGTGGTTCGTGCGCAACAAAATCATTCACTTTAGATAGATCACAAAATACACCTTTAGCATTCTGCAACTGTAAATGTAATATAAAAATAGTGTATAAAAAGCCCCAAAAATTAAACCTATGTCAAAAGAAAAACACCCATGTCAAAACAAAATGACACTAAAAAAACAAAAATGAATGGAATTACATAAATCATTATTATTGGCGCTAGATACTAAAACGTTTGAAGTCGGTGCATTGCTCTCTTACCCATCATCAAATCCTCACCTTGTGTAAAGGAAGCAATTCAGAGTCATCTTCAATACAATAAAAAAAATTAAAATCAGGTCATAAACAACAGAGTTATAGCTGTACATATATAAAAAAATTACATAGACATGAAGATGACTGACAATGATACATTGATGATGATATTTACATACTTTTGATGTCGGTTAAAAATAGTTTCAGCAACATTAACGGAGATTCAGCAACGGATAACTAAAATTCACGTCGGTGTCAGAAAAAGAACCAATATTCTAACAAAACTTAAAGCTTAATCATTTCTTGGATAAAAATATAAATTTCATGGTATAACGTTTTGTTTAATTCATACCGCTTCAGTCTGATAACCGCGCTACGATATATGTATATCACGATACGATAAGTTTCGAATAATGACATCGCTTTTTAAACTTCGACGTAAATAGAGGAGTTTTATAAATTTAACTTGTCTATCTATATATATGTCTGTGGCATCATAGCTCCCAAACGGATGATCAGATTTTGATTTTGTTTTTTTATTTAATAGGTGACTTGAGCAAGAGTGTTTTATCTGTGATTGAAGAAAATATGTTCAGGAGTTTTAAGATCATCAACTTTTTTAGTTAAAAAGGTGCTTCAGGTTATTTAGAGGTCTTTGTTGTGTCACAAATTTTTCAGTTTTCTTCAAATCAAAATGTGCCCGATCCTTCGAGCCATCTGCAATTTCCACAAAAAATCATGAAAGCGATGATAGTTCTCTATTCGTTCACAATAACTGTCTAACAAAGTAGTTACTATCGTCATCCGCTTTACCTTATCCCTTTATCGGGGTCGGCGCAGTATGTCTTTACCTTCTGTTCATCGCGCTTACATAACGAAACAGGGCCGGGTGCTGCAACTGCGCGTCGTCTTCGACGGACGCTCTAGTCCTATCTTTCTCATTTCGATGCATTCCTGAAGACATACTAGTGATTTAGCAAGGGTTTTTTTTCCGGCCACCGACCAGACGTCAACCTTTCTCGTGACTACTGTCCAGCTACCTAGCCATAGGTAGGTTTCGATGCCATAGGTATCGCCATCTCATAGAGTATTGCTCTGCTTCCGACAACACCCAGCCCGAAGGAGCCGTTGTCCGGTGTGGCACCAGAGTACTGCCTCGTCTGGACTACCTTTATGCACGGTATTTGTGCCGGATTTTGTCGTCTTGCGGAGTGGCATACTTGTATTCTTACTCCGTCCCCACACGGTCTAACTAGCAACTAATAAAGTAGTAACTATATATGGATAGAATAAAAGAAATGTATGAAATTTATCAACTAAGACAGTTAAGCTTTGTGTAAGGAAAATGACAACGTATAATGTAAAATTAAAAAGTCCGTTCTAAATCCTCATATTTATCAAATCCTTTCCTATGTATGGACAATCCAAACTAATTAACAGCTTCTCAGAGATAAAAACGAGGTTACCTTGAAAGTCCTCATCGAACTTTGTGAAAATCTTGCCATCCGGAGAATCGTCATTACAAAAATCAAAGTGACGAAAACAAAATATTTATATTATTGTATCTAGTGAGCTGGAAATAGCGTCGATTGCCCATTGGCGCCCCGATCGGTTATCGTAAGGGTCAACATCGTGTGTCTCTTACAGCAAATAATACTGATAGATCTTGTTACTAAAATTACACATCAATTGACTGTCGTTACTTTGATTTTAACTCAATAAGCATAAGAAAATCGCGATGAATATAAGAAGTTGTATTTTCTTTGTTGTTGTTCTTATGTGCTGTAATGTGTTACAGTTTTATGCTCAGAGTTTGGATACCGAAAGCTGTAAATGTGAATTGAACTATGAAAACTTAGTTGAATCTTATCGGTACGTATCCTTTTGTTTAGATTTATTTATGTAGATATAATTTGATATAATACACTTGTGCAAGTTATATGTTGCGTCTACGATCGTATAGATCATTATATTAATATAAGACGATGATCAATTGATCACTCTCAAAACCCACTTAAATTAGCTACATTCTTTTGTGGAAAATGCAATATAGCAATCCTTTTTTACGCATGATTTCAATTATTATCAAGTACGATGATATTATTATATCAAAATAATATTTTAAAGATGCAACTATTAAAAATAATATTAATTTTTGTTTAATGTTTATATGAATATTACAATCACGTGATACGTGAAGTGACGTAAAACGTTGCTCTCTCTTGTTTTTATTTTGATTGTAAGATGAATATAGTTTATTTAAATTGATATTCAGTCAAATTACTTTGTCCTTAACATCGCTTTGGATGTGGTGGGTGATATCGTTGGTATATATCATAATTGCTTACTTTCGGAATAATCTGAACCTTCAGATGTAATAATACCTTTAATGATTAAAGAAATACATAAGTAAATGTTTATACACCCACACCCCCGCACTAGGATTCCCTGAGTTGCGGCTGTATGGACATACAAATTTGATGTTACAAATACCCATGACCCGAGAATAAACATTAATCAGCCACATAAATATCGAATCCGAGGCCCCTTTGTTCGGTAGGAAGGATGGGTCATAACCAACTGGTCTACGGGGTCGGGGATCATTTATATAAAGTTTATAATATTATTCCACAATGTTTAACAACATGTAAATTTATCATTTTAGTGTTACAACGCTTTATTAGAGCTATAAAAACATAAAATTACTACTTAATTTCATGCGGAAACTCTTACAGCTTTGCAATTTCCTTCCTGGACCATAAGTACGGTCCTACTTGACTAATAAGGTATTTTGTAATTAATGTTCGCTTTTAATTATCATTTTCCTTTTTAACAACTACTTTTTATTACTCAAAGATGTCAATTAAAATCGACAAATCACTCCATGTCATTGACAGTTGTTAGGTCATCGTACATGACCGTGGTGAGTAAAGCAGGTGAATGCGATTTCCTAATGATAGATGACTAACGGGTAAGTAACACCGCGTCGTGAATGACTATACATTTAATTAAACATGCCATTCAAAGTAACGTGTGTTATTCTGAATGTTATGAGAGTCATTGCAAGCCTTAAGTGATAAATTCCAGAGATTTTATAGTTTACGACGCTCAACTGGGATACCAACAATTGAATTATTTTGCAAATAGTCACCTTATCTTCAAACTTTACGGTAAATCGAGAATGCTGCTAGAAATCTACAGCAGAAACTGGGCCTAAAACGTGGAGAAAAAGATGAACGGTACCGGAAGTCGAAGGTGTTGGTGTAGCGCGCGCAGCTAATTAGGATGTTTGAATTCAATTAATTAATTAAATTCAATTAATAAATTCAATTCAATTGAATTTACTATTATTCACTTAGCAAATGTTTGCAGGCGACCGACATATTTTACGGATTTAGCTTCCTAAAATAGCAAAAGCTGACCACCTAGTTTCTTTGAATTTCCGAATTCGAGAAAAAATAAAAAAAAATTGTCAAAAATGAAATCAAAATTTGTCTAAAGAAACCTGAATCGTAGCAGAAGTCAAAATCATGTATGTATATGAAATGTTTAACAGAATTGTGCTGTTATAATTATTATAAGATATTTAATTTTGCACTTCCCATATTATTCTATAATTGTTAATTTTATCTTTATTTGTGACAAACCGTTGTGGTTGACGTGGATTGTCTATACCTACAATTGTTCCATACATGTGACATAATGATTCATCAAATGAGGTGTGTATATTCAAAATAACGATTAGATAGATACATGTGCAATAAGATATCGATGCCTGTGCTCACACCTCCAGCCGCGCTCTTTATTAGACCGCCGAGCACATTCATCAACATTGAATTTCACGTGGGAACAGTACACGTAATCTAAACGTTCCTCCTTTACGAAACCTGACACGTGATGAAAGTTTGTTTTGTCTGCAGGAGTCCAGAAATGTTTCTGTGTGCACATTGTTAGCGCGATAAGGTATGCGGAGCGAATTGCGTCACGCAATAAGTCAGACTATAACTACCGTATATGCCGCGTGTTTAGATAAAGAATAATCGAGCGCCGCTTGTAAAGTACCTCCCTCCGATTAATGTGAATTAAAGTGCTTTAAAGTCGTCAGTGCTATTAATGTACATCCCGATGTTCCTCGCGTTGCTCTTTGCACTTGTGACTTACGTGGGATGATTCTAGACGTGCACTTTGTAACAGATTAATACTAGCATTTAAATTGGTTTGAGCAAATAAACCGGTCTTAGATGGCTGGACGTGTAAAATTCTAAAGCTGCGGTTGCGAAATTTATAGCGACAGCAATTACATAAGGTTAATTTTGCTATTGCAAGTGTTCTTAGTGAATAATGGCGGTGCAGTGAACATATAATGAGTTAGTGTCTGGTTGCAGGGAGGTGGCGAACGCTTGGGTGTGCCGCGTCGGCCCGCCCGACCAGCCGGCGCCCGCCCATCGAGTGCAGAGCCTCTTCAACGATATCGAACTCTATCCCACTAAAACACAGGGTGAGTATTGAATTTTTCTATTTTGGTGTTTCTGTTAGCATTTTTGTATTCTGTTTGATGTTAGATATTTACCTCATTTACGACATCCTTGTATATTTTAGTTCGCAGTACAATAATTTTTGGTAAAAAAAGGAATACGCACGTTATTGACTCCTTAAATTAATTTATGTAAATTTCACTTGTTTCATTATTATTATTTAATTGATTTTATATTATATTATAAGCAATATCCTTCACGGGCGAAGGGCTTACACCTTCTTTATTATATAAAGAATAGCAAGCCGCACTCGGTGTCGAGCGTTCATAGCGCTCATACCGCTCTTAGGCTGTAGTGTCTGTATTATCTACAACCATAATATGAATCCTCTATAAAAGATCCTAAAACAATTAGCTTACTGCCAACATTAAAACATCCAATGTCCTAATAACCATAATATCATCCAAACGGATGATATAATGTTGCACTGAATTTCATAATAACACTCCTTTGTTTTTTTTTCGATCCCTTCTGTGCAAAAGGTTTACTCAACAGACAGTAGATGAATAATATTATATAACCATATATAATATAATATAACATTTAAAACGGATATCACCCAGTTATATATTTTCATGCATTGAATTGATAACTCTGAAGTAATAAAAGATTGTTTACGTTTGTTTTGTAACATTTTTTAATTTTATCTACGTCATTATCACGAAATTAAGATAATAAAATATATCTTTTTATGCATGTCGAAAGCAAGTTAATGACCTGTAATTATTAAAATCTATGTTTGAAAGTGTTCATCGCGTGCAAATAAATTTGTTCAAAATACAAAATAATTCAACTATACTGTTAATCAAGCAGAATCTGAAATATGAGTAATTCCATTTTGAAAGACATGAGCGATGAATATATCATAAAATTTACCGAGTTGTATTAGGAACCATGATTACGTGTCATCACAAATAAGTTTCGCCGGAATATTTAGGTAGTAGGTAGGTACCCATTATAAGAACTTTACCATTAGGACACACCGCGGATTAAGTAGTGATAATTGTCTGTGAGATTGGAGAATTATCATGGTGATATTTCAAAATGATGTTTTTATGAAAGTTAATTGTTGCTTTGTTTTTGTTTTAAGTGATCGGTCAAGTCAATACAATAAAACTGTAGGTAAAGATGATGCAATTTATCGTATCACATCATGATGCACATTATATAATTATATTGTTCAATGAATTAATTATGAAATGCAAGATCGAAAGAATCGTATTAATATGTAAACAATAGTGTAATATCTAAGTTTATTATGATGAGCGAATAGCTCAAGAGGTGTCGGTTTTAATGTATGTATTTAAAAAATGTTTTTTTAGTTGTTATCGGACGTTTTTTTATTCCAAAATCAGTATTTATTATTTATTTATTTTATTTAATAATTTATGCACACATAGAAACGTGCAAATATCATCTATACGCAGATGACACGAAGCTGTATTACTCATTTGATACCAAAGATATGAAACATGCAATTAAAAAAATTAATGAAGAGCTCAATAATGTGTACTCACGGTCACAAAACAACTCGCTGACTCTGAATTCAAAATAAATCTCCAGCTTTGGTCCTAGGCACATAACAGCAAATAAGAACTGTACTCGACTACGAAGTTCAGTCAGGATAAATGACGTACCATTGGAATATGCACCATCTGCTCGCAATCTAGGATTGATATTAGATGGAGAACAAAAATTCGTTGAGCATATTAACAATAAAATTAAAACTGCGTTCATTAAACTAAAAACCCCATACAAAATGAGACCCTACATTAATGAGAATATTCGCCTGCTCCTATGCGAAACTCTAGTGCTCTCGCAGTTTAAATATTGCAGTTCAGTCTTTAGCCGTAAAATTACACTTAACACAGAAAAAGCAATACAGCGTGTCCAAAATGAATGTATTCGATACTGCTATAATGTGCCTAGAAGACAATATATAACACCATATTGAAATAAAAAAGGCATACTCAATATGCATGCCAGGAGAGAGAGTTACACTATGCTTCGATAGTCCAAAAGGTAATATGGTACAAAAAGCCAGAATACCTATTTGAAAAGCTTAATTGGATTAAAGACGTCTCTCAACAAAATATACGCTTCCACACACAGATGCGTCTAAAGACACACACACATATGACAGACAGATATAGAGGCTGTTTCAAATTCGCCTCAGCTAGAATTTGGAATGATTTGCCACCCCTATGAGAAAACAAATGTCTACGGAATGCTTTACAGCCAAATACAAATCGGCTCTACTAAAAAGACAATCTGCAGCGGAAAACACATATGTATTTTCTATTTATAGTTTTTCTTTTTTACATTGATTATGCGATCTTCACTTTTTTATGTATACTCGTAATATTTCTCTTCATGTACCTATATTGCATCGTAAGCTTATTTTGTAATGGGGAACACGCAACCATACTCCGGCATAAGATATCAGGGAGAAGGGAACTGCTGTAAAACAGCGCTGCGCGAGGATGTTACTCCGCGTCAGCTAAAGCTGAGCCGCCCCCCCTCTTGCCTCAAATTATTTGTATTTGTTGCAATGTTTTTTATTTAATTACTTGTGATTTTTTTTGTTCATATCTTTTATTTTTATATATAAGTGGCAATAAATCATTATTATTATTATTATTAATATACTCTTAGCAGAACGGGACTAAATATATAAAAATAAGAACTTCATTAAGATCACGAGTATTTTAAATGGTGAAATTTATAAATTACGAAATGGCAAATCAAGCAGACTTTTGGGGGGTGGTGAATGCTCATAGCATACCAGCGCAGCCGGCTGCGCTGGTTATGTGAGACTCCCGATAAACCTAGGGGCCTACCCACTAAACACCACCCGAGGCTGGCTTTGGCCTGGAGGCCTTTAAGCCGACATCTGATGCGACCCCCTTTAGGGAAAGGGGGATATCTCCAGACGAGCTTTTGTCGTCTTATATAGGTGCTTGGCGGTGACTGTCCGCCATCCCTTCCTCTTAACGGATGTGATGTCACTTTGCTGCTAACAATACTACACATAGGCAGGTGACAGGATCTTTGTATCTTCGGGAAATCTTAAGCAAAATTAATCTCCAAACACATCAATAATTATAAACATTTACTATTTAGATAATCATTGATTGTTCATTAGTATTAGAGCTGGATTCTAGGGAAATAAACAGGGAGGTTAACGTAGCATAATATTCTGTAGGTTTTAGGATTATTTGTGATTTCATATAAGTATTTATTCATCTTACAGAGAATCGAACAATGCCGAAGTACTTAACAACCTATCACACACCTATACACACACCTTATGAATAAATAAGTATTGTCAAACCCTAATGTGTTTATAGTGCTTAATGAATAAGGAGCTGTGAGTTGTAATGAATTGACCCTATTAGTGGTCAATATCTATCTATTCCATTCAGTTTGCAACGACTCAGAAGCGGCTTACTGCAGGTCATGGATTTCTCTATAAATCAAAAAGGTTTTGGAGTATGCGGACCCGACCATGTTGCTTTTAGGTGGTCGACGGGTTATTGGCCACTCAAGTACCGAAAATTCTTATGCTGATTGAAAGCGTTCGACGTCATTGTAATGACTGCTACACAATGTTACTGAGATCAATGTACTTTTAACTCTTTCGAATCGATAGTAGAAGCAATTTTTATTTACAAAATAAATAAATAATTCTGAATTAGAACTCTCAATGACGCTCAGAAACGTGCGTTAAAATTTGTCTTGTATTTGTTCAATTTTGCTACTGGATGATAATCCTTCCATCTCCAGATTCCGAGTGACAATGCTTCCCTATCGATTTGTTACGTAATTGATATTAGATTAAAAAATAATTCATGTAAGTTACTTCTCAAATAGCAAAACATTATAATGAAATCAAACAAACTTAAATCTGTCAAGTGTCAGGATCGTATAAGACGTATCTAGAACAACCCGGAAACTAATACGAGTAAAAACTGAGTATTATACAGGGTGATTTGAAACGTGTAAAAGTTTTTAAGGGTGAATGTTTAGCTCATTTCCTGTGAAATAATCTATTATACACCTTATCCAAAAGTCAATGGTTCTAGAGTTATGATTTTTATAAATATTTTTTAATAAAATCCTGATTTTCTAGGAAAAAAATCGATGATTTTTGTTTTTACTTATTTCTACACAATTTTTTATGACATAGTTATTGTTTGATCATTGTTTTATTAAATTTAATTAATAATCATCATTTAGAGTCTAAAACTTTTAAATCACGTTCTTTGAAAGTCGTGATAGTAAAAAAAAGCCGTCATACTTTCATTTTTATTTAATCGTAAAACAAAATTTTATTAATAAAATTTTCGTATAAAGCACATAAATAAGTAACAGAATTCAATACCTGTCCGACAAGGTATAAAAAAGTACATAAAGTTTCTAAAATTTAGAAAAAATCACTTGGTAATAAAACCAAGTAACTTGAAACACCAAACTGTAGAGACTCATAAAAGTAAACACTGCGCCGGCTCTTAATTTGACCCTTTTGTTTTTGATGTAACACGTGCGAGCTTATTGTTGTCGTTTTAGATATTGAGTTCATTGTGCAATGACTTTTTAGTTACTGAGTCAAAACGACAGTTAAAATTTAACTACTATCGTGTGCGGACGTATGTACATTATCGTTGTCTTAGTAAAATAGTTTTTCTTCAATCTCTCAATCTAGTAAGCTTCAAATAAGGTAAGTATTTAATGTGTTTATTTTCAGGTTAAACACTGCTATTTTATTGGTTTTGAGACACTGCTTAATAATTCATCAGAATGTTATCATTTGTGAGTATAATCTAGTGGACCTTTGAACCCGATGAGAAATGTATTTAGTGAGTAGCTAATACTTAAACTAGATTAAGTTGTAGTGATGTTACTTAGTGAAATACAAAATCATTTATTACTGTTATTATTAGGAGAAATCTAAATCTTAAATAAATTTAATCAGAATTTATCTATTTGGAAGAGTCAAGAACGGAAAGTTTTCATCGGCATGTGATTAATTTTATACAACTACATACGCTAATGAAAGCTTTCACCACATCTCTGCTTGTTTGAGCTAAAAAATTAAAGATCCAGGCGGCGTTGAGACAGGAGCGTGCGTAGGGAGCCTCTGTTGACACAGAGGCTCCCTACGCACGCTCCTCCGTAAATATATCCGTCCGGGTAAATATAGGAACAGATGACATGTATGACAGATGACATGATCCATGTATTTTTATATTGTCAGTATTATTATTAAGTCATTAATATTATTACTGGCTTTATTATCTTTCCGTAAAGCCTGCCTGGCTAGCTACCACCCTCCTGCTTGAGCCAGCCGCCAAACGACTCGTCGTGTTCCGGCTGGGAGCTTGAGAGCCAGTATCTTCTTTCTAACCTTCTTCTCATTTCCTGGCCGACAACGCATCAATGATACCATTGGTTTTGCTGATGTCCCTGGGCGACGGTGACCACTTACTATCAGGTGGCACGTCTGCTCGTTTGTCGGCTATTAACATTAAAAAAAAATCGATGTAGGAAAAATTCAAATATTTGTTTGAACGACTAAATGAATTTGGGTTTAACCGCGAACTACTTTTTGTGCGATGAGAAATATTTCGAATGCTTATAGTGCGATTCTTAGGGTTTATGAAATAATGAGTTACATAAACCCTAGGAATCGCAGTTCTTCTCCTGAGAAGTTTAAAGGAGCACCTACTGTTGCTCATCGATTGAATGAGAAATAACGTGCCATCATATGAACGATGAATCAACTTTACAATACATCATTACAATATACAAACGACCCCGTCCGACTTTGTTCAAGTTGGACAATTAATTATATAGTATCCATAATTATTAAAAAACATACATATATTTAATAACTTTGCCTTGATTAGACATAATTAGGTTTACTGATATTTTATATAGCCCATCATTTACGCAATCATGTGCTTTCACCAAATACCAATTTTTATGAAGGTCGGTCAAGCCGTTCTTGAGTTATAACGAGACTTATAAATAGACAGACAGACAGGTAAACATTTTCAGAATGATCAAATCGATGTCAGTGAGTCATAAAACGAATATTTATCATGAAATTTAAGAAAAAATGCAATGTACAGATAGAGAAACCTTACAGATTTATATACTAGGAGTCCTACCTAGTATAGATAGATATATGTATTTTATGTAGCCTATCATCTGCGCAATCACGTGTTCTCACTACAAACCAATTTTCATAAAATTAAATTAAGTTATAACGGGACATATAGACATACAGACAAAAATTTTCAAAATGGTCAAATTGATGACAGTGAGTCATAAAACGAATATTTATCATGAAATTGAGAAAAAAATGGAATATATAGACAGAGAGGCTCAACAAATTTATTTAGTAGTATAGGTTACACCATATTCCAAATATGCGAGCGATTAATCGCTTTGCTAAATCATATTGTCTGGAAGAGATCCTTATTTATTCAGCGATATTCGGTTAACATTGTGTCGTTGTAACCTAACTGTCTTTACTTTGTGTATATAATTTTTTTAATGTGTACGTTCATATAAACAATAGCAGTTATTTATTTGTAGCATGCAAACAACTTTATATTGTGTAGGATTATCTGAGCCTTTGGTGGCTAGTCTCTCTCCTCACATATTATAATACGTAACTTTTTATTTATAAATATATTAAAATTCTACCTGATCGCTTTCTGTACATGAAGGATATATGAGAAAAACGTGGGCCTTTATTAATGCAATAAACCCCAAAAAAATAGTTATTAGAATTTTTGTCTGTGCGTTTTTGTGCGCGCTAATCTCAGAAACGACTTAACCGATTTCCTTTTAGCTTTCACAAATGTATCGTAGTAAACATCAATTAATATTTAAAGTTAGTTTCATCTCAATCCGTCTATAAATGAAAAAGTTATAAATTAATTTAAAATAATATAGGTACTATTTCTTAGCTTAATGCGTCATTTTTCCGAAGCGAAGCGAGGGTCGTTTGTTAGTTTACAATAAATTTAAAGGTTTATTATTCTAATCAGAGTATAGAATTGGTAACCACAGTTAAATTCACCGAGACAATGTCCGTTGTATATGATTTTCTAAGACCTTTTAAACTACTGAAACTCATTTATTATAAAAAAAATGTCAATCTAGCTGGTACATATCATAATAATTGTATATAGATAAATTACCTTCCGAATTTATAGGTGGACAAAATTGTAAGTATCTTGTCCCAGATATCATCAATCATAACGTTTCAAGACACACGACCTTTCGCTTGTAATAAGCTCCAACTGGTAAAATTGGCACTGGCTGTTATCATTACATGGTTAAAGTATACCACAGGCTTCTGAACATTTCCGATTTATGATACTTGTTTTAGCTATTAGGAACTCCAGCAATTCGCATATGGTACAAAATAGTGGAGTTTTTTGTATATAAAAGGTTTTCACGATATTATTACCTATATTTTTCTTAGCTAAGAGCAAACTGCACGATAAATAACTGTCGTACTCGTATAGTATGTAGGAGAGCGGCGTTGTATCAAAGAGTAGGCCGTTGTACGATTATTTGATGTCATATAAAACAATTTACGGCCTCACTTGCATGGTGCTACGCCTCTATTGTTAATTTGTGACTCATAAATCTCGGCGATCACTCGGTTTAAATAACCATTAACAATTATTACAGTCTTTTATGGTATAAGACTTGTGACGAGCTCATGGGGCTCTAATTTTGTTGTGATTTTGGAGTGATTTATTAGTTACATTTCTTTTTGAATTTTATTTTATTGTTTGATGTTTTAATGTTGTGGCATTTTCGAATACGTTTGTAAAGACTACCTTTTGTATTTATGCATGTTTATCAATGACATTACGTTAATTTTATGACGTATTTTCATATAGATAAAAACGCATAAACAACATGGATTTATTTTTTAACCCTTTACTTATATAATTGTATTGTTTACTTATTAGGCAAATACCCACGTACGTGTCTATTTACCATAGACTTGGTCATTGATTTCATGTACATTTACTTCATACTGTCCTAGCGATGTGTTATTTTCTTCCGTTTACGTACTGTGTTCTATTTACTGTTAGATATCTCACCTCAGCGATTGCGCCAGGTGTTTACCTGCACCAATGATCTCATCTATTGCTCATTCTGATAACCAATAACGATGAACTTGGTATTGTCGACGTGTTATGAAGTTAGGTATTGCTCGCCATAGTCGTAACGAACATACAGCACACTTCAGATCGCTTCCTTTGGAAACTTAATAAATATTGTTCGATCTTGTACTTAGCAACGTGGGCACGAGTACGGTTTAACAGGAAAGAACAGTTGTTACTGACAAATGAGGCGTTTCAAACCAGCAACACAAATGAGGCGTTTCAAACCAGCAACTTAACACTCACATTAACGAAGGAATATTGCTCATGAGACGGAATTTTTAGAATTGCCTGTAGACCATAACATCGACATACTGTCACTTATGAAACTTATAGTTTATATACGTTGGAGGCCCGCTGTAGTGTCGAACACCTCCGAGACAACGATCGCTGTCCAATGATTACAATCGAGAGCGAAAAGACACGGAGTATGGAAAAGCTAATTCAATTTTGCCATAGCAAGTGTCTACCTCTATCTCGATAACAGTCGACGAGAAATCGACTAAGACTACATTTTCGTTCTTAATACCATAGATATACAGTCGACTGATGTCGGAGACTCTAATTTAATGTGTGCCTTGCAATTAACCGAGTGTATATTATATTATATACCTACCATTACGTCTTATATGAATGCCAGTTTCGTAAATTATTTATCTACGTAGCGATCACTACGTGTATTTGTTATTGTTCTATTGTATTTACTATTTAGTTTATTGATTAATATGCATGACTCGTGCCTCGCGCATTTCTTAATTGGCTTTGTTATCCTCGTGCTCCAGTCGTAAACATTCATCTGCGGTATTTTGCGCGCTATGTAGCTATGTCAAAGTTATATAATACGCTTTTTAAAAAAAACATGTTAACCGACTTTAAAAGAAAAACTACAGAATTGTACTAAAAACCGAAAATTATTTTAATATAAATTTTATATGCTCTACATACTGAAATGTTTAAAATCGTTGCCAAGCCAAAAATATAGTACATTTTTTAACATAATTATTACAAAGTACATATTTCAGGTTGAATTCCGCCACATCGGATTATTTTATTAGTAGTATGTTCCGTTGTTAATTAAGATGTTTAAATAGCTAAGTAATGTTGTATGTCGGGCTTGGTTACCGACTTCGATCAGGTTGATTATTTTTCCAAGTTTAGTGTTACTATTTCAACATAATAAGTGAGGTATTAAAAAAAATGTTATGTGACGCGGCGAGCAAGACACTACTTAGTAGTTACTGTCGACCTATCTTAGTTTTATCCCCTAAGTCCTAGCCATTAATGAGTGTTGTTGATTTCATCATCTGTTCGGTATCATGAGATGATTACTCCTAGATCTCAATAATGTACTGACAATGTAACCAGTACCAAAACAGACAGCTCAAAACACGGTTGGATTATTCTAATCAGTTAAAGAGTTCTCCACATGACACATCATTTTAGACCCTGAGATGATCAATATTTATTAATTTATATAATTGTTTGTTTCAGACATAAATTTGATATTGATGTCCTTTGGGAGTATGATATTTTTGATTTGATAATTTCTTATTTGGTTTCAGTTTTCGAAATGTTGGTTTGCGCACGACAGTGTGCGAGACGCAAATCCCTGATCCTTACATTCGGCGAGTTCTGTGTCTTTGCTGCCGAGCTGCGACGATGTTCAAGACAGACCAGACAGTGAGTACGAGTATTGTTGATTGTTTATTTTAAGTATTGTACAAGTATTGTTGAGTCTTGTTCTTAGATTAAAACTAGGAAATTACTGGCGAACCATTGTTTATTGATGCCAGTCTTTGGCCATCGGTTTCAGACAGTGCAAACATTTAACTTTGGTAATGTAGTGATAAAATTGAATGTTTATCGTAGTATGCATATGAACAGCCAACAGATATTTATTTATTGAAGAGGACAATTAATACTGTGTCGCATTTAAGTAAGCCATAGCATTTCAAATACCTATGATGAACTGCAATTTTGACATTATTTCTTCGACTTAGAGACCCCGTTAAACTTGTTTTTGTTAGTAAGTCCATACAAAATTTCACCTACGGAAATGTTCAGCTGCCTACACGTATCGTGACACCCGTGATGCGTCCTCATAGTGTGTACGGCCTCTTTCTTACACCTACACACTAACGATTCAGTGACAGACTTGAAATAATTTCAAGAAAGGAGCGTTTTCACTGACTTGTAGTTTTGATGTTATATATAATTGACCGTACACGTGTGTTTACTTTGAAAATTCGGTGCTCAACATGGCGTTGAAAAGAAAATATTAACGATTTCTGTGATAAATAAACAAAGTTACTTTACATACATTTTGTTATTTACAAATTTTTAACAAGTATAACTTGTTATACATATTTGCAGTGTATAAATGTATCTTGTTTCGAGTATTCGAAAAAAATACCTCATTGAATTTAAACCGTTTATTAATTGGGCTTTGTCATGTCGTTGACGTTTTTCATCTTCCTTGTGTTATTTTGGGAAAATGACAAAGTAAGGAAGCTGTATTCTCATACATCAGGGTGAATAATATCGGAACTGTAATTAGTCACCGGAAACGCATAACATTTGTAAAATTCCCTTTGTTAATTACTCCGACATTATATTTAATACATTTATAATTTAACAATAAATTCTATTATTACTTTTTGCATTGCCTTAGGTTACTCTGTATACCTACCCCTCAGTGCTAATAAATTCATTAGCTACAATTTACAAATTTGCCCTAGTATAAATAATTTTAATATCAAATGTTTTTCATATGTATCGTATAAGTTTTTATTTCGTCGGAATTCCGTAGATACTTAATAAACAAGGCGTTCTACGATATTTAAGCGCAGCTTTAACAGACTTACGGGACAATGGATAAGTTACTCATAAGTCTTAAGTTCTTGTATGTATAATAATATTACAAATTCTTATAGAAACTTTTCTTTACATGAACATGAAGAGAGCAATTAATTAATGTCATGTATTATACTAATTCAAAAAAATAGATGCAATGATGTAAAATACTTAATTTATGAGGCTTATGTCATTAGGTAAACGTGATGGGAAACAAGTACACGTATATCAGTGATCAACCACAAACTTATTTGTATTGCGCAGTTGTAGTATTCTATTTTTAATACGCTTTTTTAATACGCTTTTATTAGCTCGGGTTGTATCTATGTATGTATGTATGTATGTAACGGAATCTTTGAGATTAATTTTCACTGGTTTCTAAAAGTCTGATCAACTTGAAACTTTGCACACATATCAAGGGCCGATGACAATGCAATAATTTGATAACAGTTTCCCATTATCCTTATTAGGACGGCCAGGATTCATAAATTCTTTTTTAGATCCTCTGTAGGAGAGTGAGAAAGATAGAGCTAGCGCGCGATCTGCGCATGCCTGCACTTCCAGTCAGAGTTACTCTTACTGATTTCTGGAGTCTACGACTTACTCTTTCGAACTTGCTCGGGCACGCGGTATTGCTCAACGGGGACCAAAATGTCTTTAGGATAGTTGCATTCTAACCTTGTTTATTCCTTACACATGCGTGGGTACTAATAAGTCTCATAAACGCAAGTTACTCTATTTAATATTCATATAAGATGTTATATAATAACCGTGATTTATAAAAGCTTCTTATTAATTACAATAAAATAATCAGAACATAAATTTTGAAATTATTTTACAGAACAAAATTCGACAAGTAAATAAGATATTTATCGCGATCAAAATCTTTTAATTAATAATTTTATTGATAAAAGTACAATCAACGAAAATTAATTAAAATAAATAATAGTTTAAAATAAATAATAGTTTAAAAAAACTAAAAAAACACGCTTTTATTGCTAATTGAACTAAAAACTGGAAAATAAATAATAGTTGAAAAAAACTAAAAAAACACGCTTTTATTGCTAATTGAACTATAAAGTAGAAAATAATTTTTAATTACAAAGAGTCTTTATTACATTAGTAGAAGGTCGGACAATCAATCATAATTAATTACCTCAAATAAACATTATAATAAAATTTAAGTTATTAACAAAATAATTCAAATCAAAGTAAAAAGCGTGGGGTGCATTTTACTTCATTTTTATAACTTTTCTCTCATAGATAGTTGCCAATAGAATGATTGTGTCATATTTAATATATTGAGCACCCCACGCTTTTTACTTTGATTTGAATTATTTTGTTAATAACTTAAATTTTATTATAATGTTTATTTGAGGTAATTAATTATGATTGATTGTCCGACCTTCTACTACTGTAATAAAGACTCTTTGTAATTAAAAATTATTTTCTACTTTTTAGTTCAATTAGCAATAAAAGCGTGTTTTTTTAGTTTTTTTTAAACTATTATTTATTCAGTGTAGTGGACCGAAATGGTTACAATTTTGCGGAATTATGTGATTTAAAGAAACAAGTAACGCGAACATTAACGAATTCTACTTTTGGGGGATCAATTTTTGGGACTAATTAAAAAAAAGTTTTGTAAAATTATTTAAGTAGCTTATCAAATCAGCTTTGTGTTCAGAAACAAATATATATATATTTAATTTAAAATCCCACTACATTCCCATTTCTTTTGTTCTAGATACATTTACAGTATGTACCCAACCCTATATTGTCCGAGTCCCGTTTATTGCACGAAAGTTTATGAATTTAGTATATAGTCTACGTTAACAAAGGGAAAGTAGGATACATTAACAGCCATGAATGCTGAACCACCTTGTTAAATGGTGATAACAAAGTTTCTTTGCATTTTTAATATGCTTTACGGGAGTCAAATTTGTGAAAAGTTGCATATGTTAAGCAGCTGAGATATTCAGAAAAGCTTTTGGAGTGTATATACTTTTCATCCTCTTCGTTCTCCCTCATTCAGTCAGTTACTCTTTATTTTGTTACTGTCCAAACCAAAGAGAGAGTTCTTCGCTCTTAGCCAACGATTCAAAACGATGTGCGAAAACAGCCCAAATCAAGAAAGCACAAAAATATACGAGTATTATTATTATTCGTTGCGACCAATGAATAACTGATTAATTATCCGTCGACGTTTGCTGCAGGTATACCGTGAGTCGTTTTAATTTGGTCGATGACGTTCACCACGGTCGACACGGTCGGCACGGTCGGCGTTCACCCGGTCTTGAACCGCGCACTCGGTTGCCGGTAACACTGACGCGAACGTTGACCCTTGAATGTCACAATGCGACTCCGCTTTGAATCACGATCAGGCGTTATCTTACACGCATCTTTCAGAACCTGTGAGTTCTTCTAAGTTGTCCAAGTTAGGTTGTTGAAGTCGTGAGTCATTGTCCAGGATTTATAATACAGTTTTAATTTATTGATAATCGACATTTAACTGTAACCGCAGACAAATGTCGATAAATGAAGAACATATCTATAATTCGATTCGACATCAAAACGGGCGAAATTAAAATAAATCTTCTGTAGGTTATCAACTCGTCTAAAAGCCTTTGTCAGATAGAAACTGTTAAGTGGTAATAACAACTGGGTACTTACCGCACCTGTAGAAGTTCCATACTGATAAAGTATAATTTTATACGAGTACTTTAATACGGACAGTTATTTTTTTATATTCGAAATTTTAAAATATTCTGCCATAGATCAACATTTCTTGATATAGGAATTTATAATGATTTTTTAATAAATTGTGTCCTTATGTATGTGTAATGTTGTGTTATAAATTTAATGTTGACATAATTTTAACCTTACTTATCTAAGCGCAATTATAATAATGGGATGATCTCTAAATCTTGTCCTGTATCAATATTTTTTTTTTATTTAATAATTTGTTCACAGCACATCTAACAAACCAGATTCGCCCGTGTGGAGCGTTGATAAAGAGCTTCGTGACAAGGACATTTGTAAACACGTGAATGGTAAGTGTACTCGTTCATCGAGTATTTTAATTACAGCATCAGTTGTAGGATTATTTTGTATGTCATATAAACATTGATGATGAATACTTAGTTTAGACAGATGGTATAATGTAAATGTAGGTTAGGTACAAAGCCCCATGTCAGCTTTTTTGCGTAAAGGATCTTTAATAGTGACATGTTGACAAATTAGAACGAGAGAATATATAGTAGAACGCCTATTAACTTACTTACTTATTTATCCATGGATCGCAGAGCATTGATAATGCCATTAAATTTTCACAACTTCCCCTATAAACAAAAAAAATCAGTTGAAGACAATACGCTATGTTTCTGGCTGATCATACAGTATAGAAAAAGACATGACAATAAAGTACATTAAAAACTCAAGGAGATAGTCGATTGGCAGAGAACTCGCCTATCATAATATGTAACTGACGTGATTGGCTATCATGTGAAGTTGTTTACCTAATTATTGTTTCCATTCTGCATCATCTGCAAATAAATTCAAACTGCGTTGAACAGGTGCTAATATGTTTATTTGTTCATACAAGGTGATTATTTGTTTGCGCAACGTACGGATGAATATCGTACAGTTTTTTTATGAATGTGCCAAGGTGTGATTTTGTATATATTTATAATGAAACTGCAATGAAACTGAATTTATATGTACATTAAAGCTTTTAATTTAATGAAATTTTTCTGTTTTTACATGATGGAGAAATTACTGCATAATTTGTTATGCTACCATGTACATTTCAAACTTATATTACGGGTAGCTAAGACACTTTTATTCCGGATTATTTTGCTCTGTAGAATAGAAGATAAAAGTTTCTTTGGAAGTACTGTTAAGCGATAAGTAAGTAATATTTTGATTACTTATGTTACCTTTTGCGATATGTTTTCAATTATTATCTGAAGAACCTGAAAATGGATAAAATTGGATAAAATTGGGTAAACAAAATTTATAAATCATCTGATAAAAATATCACTTATGGGTCCGTTACGATTTCTGCCGTCTCTACAGTACATAGCTTTATCCTAATTTCAAGACCATCACTATTAAAATTATTAGTTTTAGTGTAGATATGCTTAGAAAGTAATAACCAGATAGGTATACAATAGTTACATAAAAATCTAAGAGCAACAAAGAATGGGAATAAGTAGCGCCCTTGTACAACTTTTTCATACATATTTTGTTTCCTGAAATAATATTGTGTAAATAAAATAAGTAAATAAATAAATAAAAAAAATAACTTGTACAATAGAGCACATTTTGTCAAATCTGAATTTTATTAATATCATATACGAACGAGTATGACTGTGAGAACAAAAATCCGAGTTTTGCACTTTCGTAATGACGACACATTTGTAACGTAAGACTTGTTTCACGTGTTGAAAGCTAAGCGAGGGCGGGTTACTAGAAAATAAAAAGATTGTCATTCACTGTATCACAGTCGAACGTAAACAATGACAGCGTAAGCGTATAGTAAATACGGAGTGAATGTTTTGGCGGAACCAATTGAATGTCATCTTTGTCCGAATTATCGTTAAATACGGCTTGCGGAAGGTCGGGCGGAGACTGCGTCGGTGACTAAGCTTTCCGCACGGTACCAATCCATAAATACTCGGAGCGGTGGTTCCTGTGGTCGGAGAGGCGCTCTCTCACATAAGTTCACTGTCGCTTGACTCGCATGTCATGTTGTCGTGTGCCCATGTCCATGTCAACCGTCTGTTTTATTACGTACTTCCTGAAGCAATTGATATTATTGACGATTATTTGTAGTTATTTTTGAAAAATATTAACGATTTAACAAATATTGCACGTCTAAATCTCTGGTAACAAACGTGTGGATAACCTTAATTTCAAGGATTATTGTATTTTTTGGCGTTCGATAAATATCTACCGATTATATAAGTTAGCTGGTTGGCCGGCATGCAATTTCAAAGTGGTCCGAGCTTTAATTATTGCCTTCTAACAAACCTGTTTCACACATCACCCACAACTAATTGACTTATTATTATATTGTCTTTATTCATCTAAATCGTGAACCGAGCGATTTGTAAGAGATAAATGTGAATACGATTTGATGATACTCATCGCTTTAGCAACTCATTTAAATTACACCTGTTATATTAACTTAACTTATACGAATGGAATTATCAGTTCAATTTTCACCGACTATTTATTTGATATTTTGGACTACAATACAATAATTTCATAGTTATATTAAAAATTGTTATGCTTACTACGATCCTTGGTTTATATTTCCAAAAAAAAAAATCTAAATTTAACCGTGCCGTCACAGATATTGCTGGATAACTCCTTATTTTTAGTATTTCGAATAATTTTACAATGGCCTTTATATTTGCAGTAATATTTTGTATCGTCTCGATAAAAAGAAAAAAAAAAGATTTTCATTTTAATATTTGCATATTACATTATCAAAAATAATTTAATAATAAGTAAGTT
This sequence comes from Megathymus violae, assembly GCA_003671415.1. Lineage (NCBI taxonomy): Eukaryota > Metazoa > Arthropoda > Insecta > Lepidoptera > Hesperiidae > Megathymus > Megathymus violae. The sequence continues at coordinate 2,332,929 of PDGT01000023.1, read as the reverse complement.
AATAATCTAATAATGGGTTTATTATCGTTGTTTAAATAGACGTTCAGTTTATTTTAATGTTGTTGTTTTTTTTTATTTGACTGTTAATAAACTAGTTTATCTAGATATTCACTTACTAGAAAAGAATTATAGTTTCACCGTTGACACATTTCACCAATGTTATCTTTAGTTGGCAGCTGTATTGCACTATGATATGTCAAAATTTCCACTATTGTTCGTGGCACTTGTTGACGAGATATTTAGTATTTGTTGAGTTTTATTATGAAGTCGCGTATCGAAATATAAGAGAGGCTCACGCGCTTGTTATAGTCCGTACACCAAATTTGGAAATTGAACTCGTCTGAGGAAGGGATTGGACCAACTTGCGTCATCTTTTAGTGCATCTGAGTTGTGTTATAAATAAGATATTATTTCACGTAACATACAGAACGATACAACGTCTCCGACCGCCTTAAGTCGGTCTTCGTTTTATTGAATCATATTATATTAATTTTATAAGTTCGTTGATAATTTACAGTGCGCTAGGCTTAAAGATTTGAACAACTATTTGTGCATTTTGCTATACCAGACAGTTTACGTGAGATTACGTACATCGGAAGACATAATGTCTTTCTATCTTACGTGCTCGATTTTGTCCAGGGCATATAAAGTTTAATATAAGGTCCTAAAGTTCTAAGCTTTTTTTTGTCAGTAGCCGACAAACGAGCAGACGAGCCACCTGATGGTAAGTGGTTAACGTCGCCCATGTACATCAGCAAAACCAAAGTTATCATAAAGGTATCGTTTTCGGTCAGAAAATGAGAAAAAAGTAAGAAAAAAAGTTCTGGCTCGCAAACTCCCAGCTGGAACGCGATGAATCGTTTGGCGGCTCATTCAAGCAGGAGCGTGGTAGCTAGCCAGGGCGGCTATAACACCTGTAATGATTTATTAATAATACTGATCAAATAATCCTTACGCGAAGCCCTATCACCAAGCAGGCTGGCATCTGTTGCCTCTTACGATACCTTGTTCTGCTAGCATGCGATTGCTGGGAGTATTCTAGGCCGCCCGAATACGGCCAAATTAACTTTAAAGTTTGTTTATTAATACTATACTTTATTAAAAACTCATACAATGAATTATAATAGACTAATTCTTGTGGAATCTGGAACTTCCACAGGAAACTGAAAATACTCCTGTATGCATGTGCACTCCTGTACGGCAGGTACGGAACCCCATAACATACGAGTCCGGCACAGACTTTACCAGATATGTAGTCAGAGTAGCAAATAAACGCAGTTGCTACTTTTGTTCTGTTATTAGTTGGGGCTCCTTCAAGAAAAAGCCGGCTGGATAGGTTAGCGACTGTAACTATATTACAAAAGTACCCTTTAAAAACCCTTCCACCGACATATGCCAAATGAGGAGTCCATGACAATGTGTAAAGTGCTGAAATGTCTTGTTTGTTAATTGCCTGAAATATACGATTTACTTCAATATAATTGTTTTACTACTGTGTTTTTGAACTATAATTATCATAATCAGCTTATCTGTGACATAGCAGTTTTGGGGGAATTTCCTGTTTGAACTAATAGTGATACATAACTGTATGACGCAAAACAAAAACGATCCAGACTTATTTTTATTTATTTTAATATAGATAAAAATAAATCCCATCAATAATGATGATGACACATTCTTTCCTTATCCGGCTGTTATGATAAATCTCACCTGTTTTATTTTAAATAAACTATATTACTTCCTGCTTACCGGATGATGTAACTCTCCAAAAATCTGATAATGATCAAGCCTTTGTCGTTTACGTCCACCGCTTACAAACGATATTAAAACAAATATTCAAAACTTATTGCCTTCCAACATTTGTAAAATAAATAATTGTTTATAACAATATAACTTGCTAATTTGATACATCCTGCAAATAATTATATCTTTTTTATATACACAATAGCATGGCGATGCTGTCATGGCCTAGTCTTATTATAATAGGTAAGTATGCAGGTAATCCAATATAAATGTACATGTCTCCCGGCCAAAGGCGCAAGTTTGAATACTGCACGCATCACTAATTTTTCAAATTATGTTCGTATTACAAATTAATTATTACTTGTTTCGGTAAGGGAAACATTGTGATGAAGCCTGAGAGTTCTGCATAATGTTTACAAATTTATGTGAAGTCTGCCAAATCGCATCGGGCCAGCGTGGCAGACTATAGCCTTAATCCCTCTCGTTGTGGCAGGACACCCGAGCCCGGCATTGGGACAATATGGGTTGTAATGATGATATAATAGTTTTTTTTAAGAATTTTTAATAACTGCACCAACTCACTTGCATATTTCAAAACACCTAAGTTCAGGAATGAGACAGCGAAATATCGATTATTATTTGAAGTAGTGTTTTACATAACACGTTGTTGTTAATCTAATAATAATTCAACAATTCGTCAACAATAAGTCCCAAAAAGTTTATCCAAATTGGAATATGTAACAAAGCATGGAAAATGCCCGTCCTTCCTTCTCAATTTCTGTATGTAAAAAAGTCGGCTGTAATCGATCAAATAATAAACCACGATTGTTAAATAAATATGCGACGGATGTGACCTTCGAAAGTCTTCCGTACGATATAAACAGTATAAGGAAGTAAGTACGTACGACGATGCGGTCCATCAATGTGAGGCCTAATATCGTAGATAACAAAATATTGTAGACGAATTGTAATATTTCCATTCATTCGCTTGCGTAAAAAACACGTTTTCCGTCTTGCTAAGAAGTAAAGCCGACACGCAATATTTTTGTTACAGTGCGGTCATTTTTTCAAATAACTTTAAACAACTACTCCTTATTTTCTAAACATGTCAAAACGTTTTTGCATTTGAATCATAGATAAACATTTAACAAGTTTTGCTAAGATTATAATTTGCTAATAAAAGTATAACATTTTTCTGTCACGTGTTTTATGTCAGTCGGTCGTTTCGTATACATTGTGTACGTCATTATTGAAGATACGTATTATTTATAATTGTTATCAAACGTCATTAATTATTGGGATCAGTTAGTGATAATACAGGTACTTGCTATATGTTCGTTTTTATGATATAACATTTTTACCATGTAACTGCTAATTCGCCCGCGTTGCGCTATTGGAAACCTTAGACTTATGTTTATAAATGGCATCCACACCCGAAACAATTGTTATTCATTTTTATTAGGCATTCAATAAATTTCGTGTTTACCCTGATTGTTTTTCCTAGTAAAACGTATCAATTTTTACTATACGCACAGAAGAGTAAGAAAAGCAGAAAAGCTTTAGCTTTTACTAACCTTTGAACAGAATGTCCAATACTAATTTAAATTCGTGATGAAAATTATCCTCAATTATGATCCATTATTTAATTTATTGTTCGTTCTGAATCTGTTCTTTGGTTGTCGTACGATAAGTGCGCAAGCAGACAAAAATAAAATACATATTTCAAACTTTATATCGACAGTAAAATGTACATTAAAATAAAAACTACATAACAATAAAAAATATATACTTAGTGTACGTCTACGTACCGTACGCCGACGTATATGTATATACATATATGGAGTGAACTGAATTTTTCGGTTCCGTTACTTTTTTTTAGTATATAACATACAATAAGAAAATATTGAAAAATTAGAAGTATCAAGTACGAAATGGATCTTGTATGAGTAATGTTCACTGTGTGGGTGATGGCTTACGTTTAAGCTATGGTGCGACCGTCGGTTATTGACATAAAAAAGTGTTCGAACCGATCACTTGGAGATTGAATTTCATGTCACTATAATATCGACCAGTGAATACATCATGTAACTTCAATTCGGGATTGGTAAAGGTGATATGATCCTTTAAGTATCTCTTATATGTACAGTCCGATATGTATAGGCTTCGATTTATAAAAAAAGATACTATAACCCGACCGCGCATCTAACTGAAAAATTATGCAGAAGCAGAACCAATTCCCGGATAAAAAAGCACCCTACATTATTTCCCATAATAGACAAGACAGCTCTCCATATCGATAACAAAATAAACCTAAAATTTAATTTTTTCCAAAAATATTCGATGTGCAGAATCAATTTCGTTATAGTTACATTACTAGAATAGATATACGTATTTTGTCATTATTTACGGTGTTAAATTTACCGAGTAATACATTATATATGTAAAACTAGCTGACATTTCATACTGGAATTCGTTTATTGCTCTGTTGTCATGATAACTATGGTTATATCACAAATGCCACATTTATATGCACGGTTGATGTAAACAGTAAAACATACACAAACAGGACACGTTAGCTTCCTTGTCACCCGGAAGGTTCCGTAAAAAGACAGCTCGGAATCATTATTTACATTTTCTAGAATGAATTTAGTCAAGCGGCTGGTTCTTCTTCCTACCTGTCTCGTTCAAGTCAATGCTAAAATTGTATAATTATGTTCTAAATCGTGGAACGTCCATAAGCTATGCTATGCTATGCTATATATATTAAATCTTTAATGAAGTAAAAACAGTTGATTTTTCGTCAATCGTCATATTACCTTCGGATTGATCACTTACGACAAATTATTAAATTGTAACTAGAAATTACTTCGTTTTTGGAAACACGCCTTACCCTGTAAATAGCACGGAAAAAACATTTAATATTTATCAAGGTCAACTATAACTTGCTACTTTTAGGAATTACAAACATACTAATTTATAACAATAGTATTCCTATTGACACTGTACTTTACCTGTAGAAAAGCAATTAAAAACTTCCATACTAATGTTCATTTCCTATTCCGCGAAATTAAAAGTATCTTAGATATTGACCAGTATTCTAATTTATAATTATGCCAGGCATCGTCTAGTTCAGTTCAATGGGTGCTGCCTGATGTAGAAACCGACAGCCAGACAGATAGACAGACTCTTGTTCTATGTCGACAATGAAGCTGTATATATAAAATAAATTAAATAATATTAAATACCTAGTTCATCCTGTTTCAATTTCATTGTTAGTACCGATATGTTTTGAATAATGTTTTTGTCGTTAATGTAAAATATTTACAGAGAAATGAATTTACCTATTTCCTAACGGTTGTAACAATTCTTAGAGACCAAGGATGTTTTGAGCTTAGTATGTAGATAATTTTGAATTGACTTGTATGAGACATTAATTTTGACTAGAAATCCTTTCTACTATTGAAAAATACATCCAACTTCTGATCAAGTGCGACGTTAGTTAATTTTGTCGATATACGATTAAATAAAGTAGTAAGATAAATGTAATGCGTGTTAAGTCCATCAGCTCCCAACTCTCATTCAGTAGTATTTTTGTAAATTAAATAACCATTCTCAAAATTATATGTAAAGAAAACATTTTATAATATGGATCTCATCTTGTGATTGTATAGTTTAGTACGGAGGTAATTTTCGGGTTGATTAACCAACTATGATTGAAAGAGTTTTTAATTTATTTCTATTCACGACTTTCATGAACATTATGAAAGAAACAGCTACAATATATTAGTGACAATTATAATTGAAAATGCAAAATCAGAAGCTGAAGTTTGTTTGGGGTCGATGCTGCATTTTTTGCTTCAAACTATCATTAATGAACTCAATAATCACTGCTTTGTTAATCGTATCGGTGTGTGTCTCCACAAACCGTTCATATTTTTTCGTCTCTTGGTACATTTTCCTTCCCGGTAGGTTTAAAATGAAATCAGAGAATTTCGAATTTTTACAACCACGGTAAGCTTGAATATTGAAAAAAATATGTTATTGTAATTCATAAATTACACATTAATATACTACGCATTAATATACTTAGTTGACCTTATGTTTTTATGAATTATTAAGAACAACGAGGAGTCATCGAATGATGAATGAGGATGACAGAATCCGATGACACGCACCTCGGATGATGATTTTGTCATAAACGGATCTTGGATTGTAAAATAATAACCGCTTTACGGGATGGATGATTGTTATAATTCTATGTCATGTGTTTATAGTACTATAGAAATAACGGAATATTAAAATGCGGAATTGGCTAGTGGCCGGAGGTAGAGTTGGCGCGGGCAGTTGGCCGCCGACCGTCCGCCGGTGGACAAGAGCGCACGCGCAGCGCACAGCCGCGTAACAAACCGCAGTCATGCCGCCGACCACCATGATCGTGCCCTGTGCGTTCATAATATTTGTAAACTTATTTAATTTATTAAAAAAAAATACTCTACCCTGGATTAATTTGCTCATGCAAATCTATTCGAGCTTGTTATAATAAAAATATTTTACACCTACCGTGCTCTACTACGACATCAGAATCGAACGAGTGACGTGAATCGTTTACTACACGGTGTAGTAGTACTCCAGGACATTTGCCTGTTGTTTTCGCTAGGATACAATATGTATTCAGTACGTTTGTTGGTTTGACATTGGATGTCGTTCCCGACTTGGATCGCCGTTGGCCAGGTTTTGTGATCCGCGATGTCAACATTGACATCTGTACCGAATCAATTGTTTGATTTATTACCTAGTTGTAAATTTAAAAATAAATTGTCGGAATTACAATGTTTGTCTTCCTTGCAGAAGAATTGTAATCAACATTTTAGTCCTTAGTTCAATGCCTCAATTCCACGACCAAATAAGTGTTGTTGTTTTTTGTTTACTATAATATTATAGTGATCGCCTAATATGGCATCCGGCTGGTGGAAACGATCAATTGGCAAGTAGGTGCCCTGTGTAGTTTAAGAATTCGTGGACGTATTTGCAACCACGCACCAGTATATCACATACATCATTATCCATGCGTAGGTTTAACAGACTGTTTACCTTTTCAAAACACTTTCTAAATTAGTTAGTATCATCGAATGAGTAATCAATACTAATATTAGAACCATGTTTCTTCCGCACAGTGATGAATTACTAGTATTTACATACATATAGAGACGTCGACCGACCGTTTTACTGAACCTTTGTTAATTGTTTGTTTTGACACATGCCTCACTTTATTCTCATCTATGGCTGAAACAATTAGATCGAGTTAATTAACGTGTAATATGTGCGAGTTACCCTTTTTATATACTACGTTTCTGATGATACATTCTAAATTAAAACTGTTTAAGGATAATCAGGTGAAATATTACCAATTTCAATTTCTAAGTATGGTGACACTTTGGTCACCCTGAGTAAATTTAATAGTTAAGTGTAATAAGTTTATATGTAAATATAAATTTTTCACCGTCGATTACCGTGTCCTGGGGCCCGCAGTAATAAGTGGGAGCTGCGGTTACTGCTCACGCATTATTGCGTGTCAGAGTCGAGCGCACTACAATTGTTAACAATTAACTGTACTTCTTTCGCGTGTCTCAATCCTATCTGAGAAATAGGGTCAACCACTCATACATATTTAGGAGGTATCAGATCCGTATCTGCGTACTAGATAACTGTATAGCACAAGGTTAAATTAAATATAAGTGTGAATTTCCCTTGGAGATCTCGTACCGCTTTTTCTCCCAGATAATTATCAAGGTTGAGATTTTTAAACGATGACATAAATCCAATAAATTCATTTTATTTCAATAGGTAAGTTTATTGACGTTGAACGGTATGATAGACAAGGTATCGTTGATGGAATTAAAGCGTGGGTTTTGTTCTCGAGCAGGCGATAACATCTATATGGCTAGTGTCAGATGTGAGATGTTAATTTTCACACCTACACCGAAATTTACTCTTTATTATATCAATACGTTTATCGTAAGAAACATTTCAACTTGTAATCGTCAACGTGTGAAGTGTGTACATGTTGATAAGACAAAATGCATAGAGCTTAGGATAGATTCAGACCTGTTAAGAATACCGTTTATTTTGGTCAATTTTATAATTTTATCAGTTTCATGTCAAATTATCTCACACCTACATCGATCGTGTTCAGCTTTAAGTTGACTATATCCATCGATGATGTCACTGAACAATGTCGTTGACCTCGTTCGTCCAAATTATCGGAGTTCCTAAGGACGCTTGCTACATTTTTATTATTATAAAACAGGATCGGTGTTTTCGTAACGTTTGCTTGATGGATCAGGATTAGGATCACGTGTCGGGATTATTGATGAAATAAACATTTACTAACGAAATGAATTCACTTTTCATTATATAGGGTGTGAAAGTTAAGTATTATAAATTTTGTGTAGTATCATTCGGGTCAATAGAATGACTTTGTTGTATAGGGTCTTATTACGCATTAAATATCGCACCTTTAGAATGAAAGTGACTTAACTCAAAATTACTGAAATTCCAGATTTTACTATAAATTTACTTAAAAAAGCCTACGCTAAAACCCCGTGGTGAAAAAGAGCCCGAATTATGAGTGAGAAAGGGAAAAAGGAAAAACCTCATACATCAGTCTCTTTAAGTTTACTCAAAACAATACATTTTTGAAAACTTTTTCGTCATTTCCCATAAATTACAATTTTTGAGTTAAGTCCCTTTCATTCTAAGGGTGCGATATTATGTTTCTTTATGATAATATAACGGATTCCAATTACAACCTGTGACTATTGCACATCTTGCTCGTTTTTTTTTTCGACGGCAAAAACTAGTAATTAAACCAGTAATTAAAACATCCACCATTCCACTATCCACCACCCGTGGACCCCGCAGGTAGCCTGTAGCTAAGCCGCAGCGACATTGCCTCCGAATTCTTTGAGTGTAACTCTTTTTTTTTTCCACATAATTAAATTACCTCAATATTACTTTTAAGGTAAATTAAAATTTTAGTTAAAAATAAACTAAATATCTTGTCCGGTCCAAAGTATAAATGTCAATCGTTTTACGTGACGCAAAAAACTGCGATGTTATTGTGATATTGTTATTATTTGCCTCAAAATATTTCAGTCCATAAAGTGAAAATATTTTTTTAAGCCCTTGTTATAAGAGTAAAGTGTCAATAACAGAAGAACACAATCAACATTTAACTCGTGAGAAACTGGGAAGTATCTTTTAGTGCGAGTAGTAGTTACAATTTCAATATACTTTTTCACGCAATTAACAATTTACAGATTTGCGCCTGTTTAAGGTTACGTACATGTTTTGAAAAAAAAAAACTTTATTTTATCACTCGTGTATTTCTCTAACCATCTGTGACTGTATTTCTAAATTCATGTAGAGTCTACATGTAGAATTTGGTAACAGACTCAAAGACAAAGAAAGACTAAAGAATTATAAAAGTAGAAAATTAAATGCAAACTATATTTACCGATCTTATGTCTTTTAACTTATAACTTTTAACCATTTTTCTGTTTAAATAATAATAAATATTAAAGGTATTTTACCACCCGCAATATCCGATCCTATGTAGTTCTTATTTAATAATCCAATAGAGACAGCAATCATCCTTTTAGAGATTTGTTGGTTACAATAAATACTGTCGAATGTTTGCTTAAATCGGACATAGAATTCGAAGATGCAGATTGCGTCTTACTATGAATAGAAATTGTCAGTAATATCAATAAACTCTTACCTGTGAAGAATTACGTGTTACATAGATTTTGACACTTTGAATTTGAACCCGGGACATTTCGGTTGGCAGCCAGGGTCACTGTTAGCTGCGCTATAGTATGTTGTGGGTGCTACTACTTTTTGTTTCAACATAGCTCGTTCCGAACCGTAGTTGCAGCGAAATATTTTGCACGCCGTCATTAGACCGCTATGTTGACAAATGACCCTGTAGAAATTTACCTGTGATTCTAGGCATTTCAAAATGTCCACATAGGTACAAATTATTGTCACATCTATCGCAGATTTCTAGAATACGAGTAATATACGAGCAAGTAGTATTATATCGTCCAAACAATCCAATAAAAATACGATGAGGTTCACAATAACAACTATTACATGTTCTCAATGATCAGATCTTAACACAGTTATGAACTAAGAGTATAGTCTTAAATCGGTCAAATCGGTTTCAAGTTATATGCTCACTAAAAATCGTTCTACATACACTACTCGAATATATAAAAATATTTATTTGATAATGTATGTGATTTCTTCGATGTTGATAACGATTAAAATTTTTGTAGCAGAGGATGACTCTGGATGAAGTATTTTTGATCAAAAGTCGATATGCAACTTGTATGTTACATTTACTGAATAATAACCGTAATACTCATCAATATAGCTCATGGATATTCCTGGGCATCATTATTGAGTAGCCAGTCATCTTGTATGCTTTATAATCTTAGCTTGCTCAACCTTCTTTTACCCAGACTATAGTTTTTCTTGTGTGCGCTACTTAATATTTAGCAATAAACGGTGAAGGTGAATCCAACTGGACTATTCATTGTATACCCAAAACCGCTACGTAGCACGTAGAGGGTTAATTTCCCCTATGAATAGTCTCTCAGGACAGTATATTTATGATTACTTATTCAATAAGTATACCAACATTACTGTTGCGAATGGCATTTTAATTAAAATACGACGTAAAAAAAATTGCAATAAGCGAAATAGTTACGTTAGGTTTTATTTTATGTATTTTAAATATAGGGTAGGGCAGGGTTCTTAGTTGCAAGTCTCCGTTATATTCATATTTTCTTTCCCATAGAGAGTTAAACTATTTCCGTGGCGTGACTATTGTGAGGATGAGAGCATAAGAACGATGGATTTTAGTGGAGCCTGCCCCTCGTGTCATAGGTTCTACCAATTTATCGATTGACATGTCCTAACTGAATATTTTTCGCAGGCAGCGAGGCGTCGCCACCGCCATGCGAAGTATTCCTCGGCGGGTCCTGCAACCCCACCACCTGGAGGTCAGATATTGCCATTCCGATGCTGAAGAAAATGGGCATCACATACTTCAATCCTGTAAGTTCGAAATTGTCATCACACCCCTTTTTGTCTCACTGCTGGCTTTGCGTCTCCTCTCACAATGAGAGAGTTTAAGGTACGATTTATTTGAAATTAATTACATTTGCATAAAAAGCCTTTTAATTTAAAATGTCACATGATGCACTTGATAACTTTCAGTTATTTAGTTTTATAATTTCTCCTCTTAATTTTTGTGGGGTGGTTTGGTTTATCTTTGGGATGTAAATCCACTCTTGAGTCTAAGCTAATCTCTCATGTTCGTGGTACACCCTGCTGCACGACGGACGAGGTTATGGCGAACTGTTCCTCCTATTTGAAGTAGCTGAGCTCTGTACCATCCAGTTTAATCCCGATTGTGAGGAACCTCCTGTACACCTAAGAGAACTCCCTATTCTCAAAGGTGTGTGAAGTCTGCCAACCTCCACTCGACCGACGTGGTGGGCTTTGGCCAACTATGTTATGATTTCTTAGTTATCTGTAAACGTTATTATCCATTTTTATATTGGTAAGTATACGGTAAGAAGCGGCATATGTCGATGGCCTAAAAACGAGTCACCTTTTAGTCAGTGACGACACTAATGATCGACGTGTGTGTCCCACATACAAAATTTAATGACACGCTTTTGTTATTTCTAGCATCGAAATGAAAAGCGAACTATAAATTTTACGATGATGAAAACTACAACTTTTTAGGTGGATAGGTTTTTGGGAAACGGGAATAGCTATAACGAAAGTAAACTGATCCCTTTTGGTGTTGTGAACCATTCTATATCAATATATATATATATATATATATATTTTATTTATATATGTGTATTAAATATTTATGTGAAAATAAACATAATTTTTGAAAGTAGTTTATAGTGATGACAGTTCTAAGTGTGAAACATTGCTTCGCTATGAAATCCTTCGCTAAGAAATCACCATAGAGACACTGAACGGCGTGTGCTTTTATTTTAACCCAATACAGATTTTGGAAATGTGATTGTATGTAAGAATGACATACAATTTTTACACGATTGTCATACAATTGTTGTTAATATGAACTATTATAAAAGGACAGCACTATTTTTTGCAGATTGTTCTTAAATCATCATGAGCGAAATTAGACCATTGTATTCAGTAAAACGTAGAGCTGGCTGCCAGCCAAGATCTGATTTATTTGTACCTTGATTTGATTGGACAAGATTTACAGGTCACGATTTGTATCGATGGTGACATATTGGAATGTTATGAATCAAATTGTTTGAGATCTTAAGTAGCGCTGGTTTGTCATCTTCAATGAATCCTAGCTAACACACTTCGTTCGTGAGAGAAGACTACCATAAGAGTCTTCATTCAAAGCTCTCAACGAACGATTAAGGGTATTGTTTCTTGATAGTACGAATCTATTCTCTATCGTGGATGCATTTAACGAACAAATGATAGCAATGTATCTAAATCACAACTTCATTAAAATACTTAGAGAACAATCGTACCCATCCAAAACTAAGAACTGTAGTGCCCCGTGATATAATCTCCCTTACGATACCGTTTACTGGAACAATAATTTATTGTATATATTTTTAAATACCATTTATATTTCTCTGTTTTATACACATTTATCAATTAATATATTTGCATAATTATTCATTCGCATTTGCCTTGTCCGTGAAGAAGTTTGTATGTACTCCGGAAAAAAAACAAGAAATTCTTAACAATAATAGTTGGCAACATCAGGAATGATAATGCATGTTTAAAAGTACCGAACGTGATTGAGTTAGAATGTTTTTGGAGATCTGATAAACCACGTATTCCTACAACGTAAAATCATGTTCGCTAGTCTGTTGAATTGGTATCTAATATATTTTATTGGCTGTAATTTTACATGTTTAGTATCAACATCAAAACAATCGAAAATTATTATGTTCCGCATATTGAGGACGCTATATTTTGGATCAGATTTATTAAAACTTACGAGTTATTTGACGATCGAGATAAGTGAGAGCAATTGTATTTGTAAAATTTCAAAAATATATTACTTAGATACTCAAATAGCATTTCGGTTGTATTCCATCCACCATTTTAATACTTTATCAGCCAACATCGCTTGGCACATGTTTTTTTAGCTATTTTCTTAATACTAATATCGTTGTCGTAGAGGATTAAGGGCTTTAACCCATCTGCAGTTTTACGAGGTGACACAATCAAAAATATTGCTGGGATTTTATTTAAACGTTTGCTACTGCTTTAAACAGTAGTAGTAGTAAACTTTTTTGACTTTAAGTAACTTTTTTTGTTGTATAACAGGTCGAACAAAAATTCATGCGCTCGTTCACATGAATCTAAAATTAGCAATAAATATTTTATTGGCACAGCAAGTGGAAGACTGGTCTACGGAGTTGATAGAAGTGGAGCATCGTGCAAAGGCCGAGGCACGCGCGTTGTTGTTCGTGTTGGACAGCGAGACGCGCGCGGTGGCGGCCAGCGTGGAGGCGGCGCACCTTGCGGCCGCGCCGCGCGACCTTCTACTGGTGCTCCGACCCTATACTCGACATCAAAACATTGGACAGGAGACCATCTCCGACCAGTTAGTATTGCTGTTTGTTTATAACGCACATTAACAAATTAAATAAGTTTCATTTTAACCTCTGAACCTTTGTTGAAAACACTTGATTTTTTATTATAGAATTGTCTATTAACAAAGTGCTGCATGGCTGACGATCCATATTCATATGCACATACACGCTCACAGAGGAAGAGGATGATTGAGGGAGAGAGGGGAATAGAAATAAAAACAAGGATAATATATATAAGATGCGCTAGCACGTCGATAAAATTGCCATTAAATCACAACCCATTAACTAAGTACATGCTGAGTTACAAATGACCAAAGATTTTCTTATAAGTCCCCACTGCGGCTGATTCTCATTATTTCAAAATAAGATATATGTAATAAATTTTAAGTTTCTCTTATCAACTCTCACTGCACCTTCAAAGTATAAAATATTGACGCATTTAGACTAATGCTGTCATGCCCGTCCATGAATAGAAAGGAACTTTTATTACCTGTACGTACCATTTTATACAAACCTATTCGCCGTAAATATGTATTTCATCTCTGTCGACTAGTTATCTTACCGTTTGAATCATTCGTCATAGCAATTAATGATTCAAATTTGAAGAATACATACGCCTTTGTGCCAGGTGCATAATACATTTATTCCAAGAAATATTATATCTTTAATAATTAAGCTTAGATTAAAAATGTCGAAGGTCGGCTGCGGGAGCTGTAATCACTTAATCGCTTAACACCCGATATAATACATGATCGTTTGCCATTTATCCTCAAAAATCATATAAGCGACTAACATTTTTTGTAATATTTATTATGAGATGTAATGTTGAGTCATCAATAATCGTCTGTTGTCTATTACAATATTTTTATTGCAGCAAATTAAGTGTGTTGACCTAACCAATTCGAACTTGTATAGATTTATCGGTCGGCACGAGGTCAAAGACGTTTCATTGATAGTGATCAAATTAATGGAATCATTTGATCTTATGCATAAATATCGCCGCTAATGTTAAATGCTAATATTTTTTTATTATTATTATTTTTTAATATCAAAAAATAAAAATAATTTTCTTAAAACACCTTAAGTATTAAGATAAGAACTTAAAGGTAGGTTTTTAAGGTGTATTAAATTAAATACCAAAAATAAACGTTAATTGATTGGAACTTGCACCGGGTTTTCCAAAGTCGCGGGTGGCTTTGACACACAAATCAATGATTCACCGTGATTCTGTATACATGATCACTAGTAACTATTAAATTGGTTACAGAGTAATGAAGTGTTAATTTGATCATCAAATTTTTCCTAATTTAAAATCTTCTCTGAAGTCTATAAAAGTGTTATATTCTGTGGTTATATTTACAGCGAGTACATAGAGTTGTCGCGAGCGCGCGCAACTCTTCAAGAGGCGGTCGAGCGACGTGGGCTGCCCGCGTTTACGGATATACCGGCAGCGTTACGGTGCGCACGCGCAGTGCTGCGAGGCGCGCGCACGCACCCGCGACAGTCGCTTGGACACACCATCCTGCGGTTGAAACGCGCGTACGACGCGGCCGGCGGGCGCGCAGGACGTCTCACCAGGAGTCGCGCGCTTGACGCCTTGAAGGATGCCACCCGTGCACCCTCCAGCTTAGCAGACAGATGTTTACCCCACACGGACTCGATCGACTTTGAAACGTTCTGTGCGGCCGTCGCCGAATTGGTCGCCGATTCAGGTATGTCGTGTGTTTTCTGTTTCTAGACTTAATATGACATCTATTTTTTATATATGTATGTGGTTGATGTTTTCATTAATAATTATAGTGTAACTTCTGAATAACTTGATCGATTGAGTTTATTACGTACGTACGTTAAGATCCAATAAGTGACGCTGTAGTGAAAATATTACCCATTCTATATTCTGTAATGAACGCGTAAGGATTTATACTTCAATATATTTCCGAACAATATCCACTGGGCCACCTTTTAAATATATTTTTAAAGACACACACTACACCTCCGCAATTAGGTTTAAGTTGTTGCGGGTGAATGAGACATTTACGAATGAGATATCATAAATAATCGAGTCATACAAAACAAGCGAGGACAAACATAATGTTTGTTTGTCGATAATCTATCACCTAATTTTCTGCCCCAGATGAGAGTAGGATTCAAAACACTCGGACAGGTAGGGTCAATACCGATTTAGCTTAAAGTGTTAAGTTGAAACCCTTTATAATCCTAACTAACACCCTTACTTCACCTACGTAAAATGCGTACCTTTACGTATAATCATATTTTCTCCGTAGACATAATTTTCATTTGAATAAACCTGTTTAAAAAATGTTGTGAAAAATGTATAACAGTGATCGCCGAAGAAGCAATACTAATTATGATCTCATAAACGTTTATTAACATAATGATAAAACGATTATGCTTATGGCGTTACAGTAGTTGTATGTGATTGTCGTACAAAAAATATGATAGTTGGTATGTACTGAAAGCATTTAAGCTAGATATATTTAGAAATGATGTAATTAATCGTTATTATTTAGGAAAAACACAACACTTACAATTGTGTGTATAAAATAATACTGTAATTGGGAATGATTGTTAGTCAGATGTAATAACAAAATTTTGGTCTGGAAATTGCTAATGAGACGCATAATTTAAAGAGACAATGGATGATTTTGTTTTTGATTCCATCAACGTTACAATGATACGTAAAACAATTTTGTTCCGTATTTTCAGACATTGGTTTGAATTCTTATGATTACCACTAGAAGTTTATTACCATTTGCTTTTAGTAGACGAAATCAATTTTGTGGAAACCTCAAGTCCAAGTTTTTAATGATTTTTCCAAAGGTGCGTCCTTGTGATAAAAGTCTTCTTACTCGGCATTTGACGGTTGGTAGTTAGATGGGTGACCGCAAGGGACAAATTTCTTTCCTTCAAGAGGACACATTGAGGCGTCGGAATAGCATGTTGAGACTTATCGGAAGTATTCCGGCGGTCTGAAAGCATCCGACACTGAAGCGCTGTGGAATGCTCCAGTCCTTGATAAAAAGGATAGCGCTCTGCAGTATGTAACATGCAGCTAAAGCGTTGAAGTCATAAAATGAGGGTTTAATAGGATACAAAGTAAAATATTGAGTGGTGTTGGGCAGAGGGTTGGGCGGTGCGGGGGGCGGAGGGCGCGGCTGCGCGCGGTGTGGCGGCGCGCGTGCGTCGCGCGTTTCGCTCGCTCAAACACTTGCTCTCGCCGCCCTGCCCCGGTGCGTGCGCGCACGGAATGCTTCGCTTCTGTCGATATCATTGTATCATTTAACTTTCTATTTTGTTCTTAAATGTTCATACTTTTAAGTCGAAAACTTACTAATTACTCTAGTCACTCAATCTATTTGAGTCTAAAGTTAAATGTATGTTTGTGATCAAAAACGATTTATTCCAGGAATTCTTAATCGCTCATGCCCATGAAGACCGGTAACTCGTCGAACTATGGGGCATTGGTTTTTGTTTTAGTTGTGACGAGCATTAATGCTATAATAAGTAATAAATCTAATGATTAATGGTTTTAATGTTGCGAACATTACGTTTAATGTTTTTTAATGATTGATCGCTCGGTAAATTTAATGAAACTAATTTACATTTTGTATTAATTTACAATGATACATTTTGTATCTATAAATGTTCGTGATACATTTCGTATCAATAATTATAATGTGTACAGATGACGCGTTTATCCATATATCTGTATTTTGACTCAGTGAAAGATGACTTAATGTATCTGGGTCAATATAGTCTTTAAATTAAGTAAATAGTAAGAAAATTCCAAATTAGATATTGGTTCGAAATTGAATCCCTTTTTCTTAAGTTTACAGTTTAAATTTATTTGAATAATAACCTAGCTCTGATAGCTAAGAACATGTAATAAATCTTGCTTCCACTTCCATCATCAATCATCGACTCTTGTGTTTATTAGTTTTCTGTTTTTATCTGGCTTATCATGACGATGGCATTGTTAACATCAGCCAACCACTTGTAGTTAAAGCTGTAATCTATGCTTCTATTATGAAACCCATTGTATTTCACGTTCCATGAAGAATTTAATTCAAACTCAATCCTATTACAGAGTGGTTTTTTTTATGTACTTTGTTTACTAGGTTTATTGTTTTCAGAATTGCGTACTGTCACACTAATTTTCTTAATACAACTGTTTTGTTGCGTGCATGCGTTTATTGTTCAAGATTATATTTAAAGTAACACCCTGGCAAATGAGTAGACGATCACCTAAGGGTGAGTGGTCGTTGCCGCGGTTGATTTTAGATGGAGGGCTGGGGCAGATCAAAAAACTTTTACTAACATGTTCGATTGCCGTTTTCATTAAACTCTGTGATATAATAGATCCCAACGACATCTTTTAAGCTGGATCCGGTTCTGTAGCGTAACCTGTTATCCAACAGGGTGCACCACAAGTAGGACAATAGTTGGTTTACAAATATTCTCTATAATCATACAACTTTTTGACACGGTTATAGGTGCCACATGTCCGATAGTGTATTATTATATTATAATAGATAAATTAATCTTAGTCTGCCATATTTATTCACTTATTTGTAATTATTTTTAAATTTTTACTCTTTAATATTTTGCTTTATTAATTATTTTGAGATACTAGTTATTTTCTTTTTACATTTATAAATTTTTAGTAATCTCCATACAGTCTATAAAAAGTAAATAATATATCGATAGTAAATTTTAAACATTGTTTGTAGAATACCAAGCACGCAGCGGTAACGAGAGCATAGCGAGCGACACGGCGCGAACGGCGGACGCGCCGTCGGAGCGTGCAGCGGATACAGCGCCGCGGGAGCCGACCAACGGCCTCCACGTGCACAACGCGAGATTACGCGCTTACGGGAGAAAGCTCGGCTTGTTCATTCCGAAGGTTAGTATGAACAAGGGGAACGACAAGTGTATGTTTTTTGGTTAATGGCTTCTGTTGTTCATTTAAACGAACGAGCAAACTAGTCAACCAATGCTAAATGATCAACGCCGCCCACGGATATTCTTAAAAAAAGCCGCGTTTTGCGGGATATTTCCTTTTGCTACAGAATGTCTCTGTGACTTTATATATATTTATTTAGACTAGGAGTCGCTGTAATTTAAGTCACGAGGTATATACATAGTGCGTCTGGACACTTACTTACTAACTACTACTAACTTACTAAGAGACATTAATATTGCAGAGCGGCGGCACTCGAGCGACGGTGGAAGACAACAGCGTGGTGTCTGGCGGGAGCAGCGGCGACTCCGTGTTCACGCCGGGCACCGAGCGCCGGCTGGAGCGGCTGCCTGCTATGCTCGGCGCTCCCACGCACGACGTATACCTGGGCGGCGCTTTTCCGGTAACTAAGCGGATTCAAATTCGGGATTCTCAGTCCCTCTCTGTTTTTCTCTTTGGCTTGGGAGGCTCTCTTCGCAAACGGCAGCACGTCCATAATGAAAGGTACATATAACGGATGTCTATCGGTGGTAGTGATCATTTATCATCAGGTATCAGCTATTAGCTAGTCCAAATTTACATTTTTAATTCTGAAACGCGAGGCATGTTAGACATAATGTAATTCATGGGATAGCATCTGACGGCTCTTCACTTCACTTACAATTCTAGTCGTGGGCTGTGATTTTAAGTGATCTGATTGCGAACTACTTAGCATATAATGTCGAAACCATGTTGTTAGCATAATGAATTAGGTTGATTCAGACGAGATATGCACTCTGCGGTTGATTGATTATGCAGAATATAAAATAACGCCGCTCATTTATCTCTAATCATCTTTACTCCACAGTTAATACAACTCATAACATCCCACTTCTGAGAACGGCACTTCTCATAAGAAAAATAACTAAGATTCAAATATTGAAGTTTAAAATCGAATACCAACCCGGGTATTAAGGGCCAGGGACCGACTAATAAACCATTAATTATTATTGCTATATTAGCTGTTTAATGACTAAACATTATTTACCTTCGATATTTGTAGTGTATACATACTTGCCATACAGAAAAAGGTCATCGACCAATCTCGAACAGAAGTATGTTCAACGGTGTAATTTTTTTAACGATCTCTTAAACTCCACTGTTTTTTTCTCTTCGCTCATCACTACTTGTTAATATGCTAATATCCATTGATATGATATTTCAGCGAATTGAATTAAATTAGTCCATATATTTGTTTACTAATTAGTTTATAATGGAAGTATCCACACTGAACCGCGAAATTTACCTCACGACGGAAATAGGTGTAAGAAAATTATTATTACGTGTTGTATTAGCGAACTCAATTTCAATTGCGCATTTCAATGTTAGCACAATGAACCAGGTCGATTCATGCGTCCCATCCGCAGTACGCAATTAGCGAGACTTTACAAAACAACAACATAAATCAACTACTCATTATTTCCCACTCATCTTCATGTGTAATGCACAAAGGTCGGCTACCATGACAAATTTATATGCGACGATGATTTCTTTCAAATGTTTTGCACTTGGACTCGTTCAGCTCGATGACAAAATTGTATTAATTAAATTAAATTTATGTTTAGAGACAATCAAAATAGAGTAACAAGTTTCAGAATATTTTTTAAATTACTTTCATTTCAAATTATTCAAACGCGGTTCATGCATTCATATTGATACGAACATTGATTTTAAATATAGAGAAGTACTCGCAATTTTTTTATTTTATTTTGATAGGCGTGCTTCAAAATATACTATATCCGGGATCACACAACTATAAATCACCAGAATATTGATTGCGAATGTTGTTTACAAAAAGTGTAATATATTGAATACTTTATTGCTTTGAATATAAATGTGTAATATACATATGACTATATACATCTCGTATATATTTAGATACTTGCATCTAGTGATGTCGGTGATACTTTTTATGTAATGGGTGTGCATGGACGGTGTTTACAAGTTGCCATTAGTATCATCAGATGGTCCGTCTTGTCCTTGTCAAAAACAAAATTAAGATTCTTTGTTAAATTTGTGTGGACAAATCAGATTTTTATTTTTACCGTTATTATCGACCTAAATAATGAAATAAGGTACTAAACAACATAAGTAATTTGATAATCAGCAAAAAGATTCATTAAATTTGTATTCAAACTGATTAAGTACGGAAAATTGTCATTTTAATTTTTAACTTTTTTAAAGGGTAAATTTTTATTCTGGGCATGTACACATAATGTATACGTTGTCTGAAAATAGATAGCCCAATAGATGACTAGAATAGGTTTCTAGACGTTACAACTACAAAAAGGAAATGAAGAAATTTTAAAATATATGGGCAAATCCATGACGCTAAAGATATTAATTTAAATCATAATATAGTACCGTACTTTAATTTAATTTTAAATAAAGTAAATTTGATATTTTAGGCCTTTAATAACTTGTAGATAATAATTAAAAAGTATATGATTGTTTGTCCTTAACAGTCAAGCAGCATACGTCCCGAGGAGATATTGCGGCGGGAGGGTTTCACGTACGTGATACCACGCGCGAACGACTACACACGCATGTTCTCTGCGCCCGCACGCCGCTCTGCCGCCGCGCACCCGGAGTCCCCTCGCCACGACAAGAAGCCGCGCCAAAACTCAGCGCACACCACACCGCCCACCTCGCCCCTGGATGATACCATACAGTTTAGGGAGAAATCAGAAAGCGATCGGTCCGGTGATCGCTTGAGCGCTTCAGACTTCTATACTGTCACGGAGGACGTCACGCCGCAGCCTTTTAAAGGTAACTGTTACTACTAGTTCGCTCTTGTGGTTACGTACGAATAGAATTCTTGGCTCTTGTCACAATTAAGGGCGTTTGGTATAAGTAAATCCAAGTATGGTTGATTGACCGAAGTCTTTCTATGATTATTTTGCGTTATAAAAAATACTACACCGGCTGTAAATGGCGTGAAATTTTTGTTTTACTAAATTGATACATTCAATTATTCTAACCTTTAAAAATGCTTTAAAAAGTACATATGGCTTGGACGTGTTAATACTGTTTTATAAACAGTACGATCAGTCTTTGTATAACTAAGAAAGGTTTTCTTTCAAATATGATCAACCTTTCTGTACAATGATCATTACTATAAAAGTATTAATAATAGTAGTACATCTATAATATATTTAAATGGAAATGGAATAAAAACAGGGCTGTAATTCATTAGTGCTGAACTGTAGAGCGTAGAAGTATTACCGTATTACTCTATGATCATTTGTTAGAGACGTGATCTGTCATTATTTATTGATATTTGCAATATATTTCGTACTATGGTCTAAAATTGTCAAACTGTAACCATGTACTGAGACGCAATAAAGAAATATTTTAATATGAATTCATCTTTTATTTTCTAAATTACAAACTTTGCATTTAAATGGAGGAACCAAAAATTCCGACTTCGATCTATCAGTATGACGATATGTTTTGTTTGTATTCTCAGGAACTTACGATGAAGACCTGCTGCTGGGGTCACGGGTGCTGGTGTTCGCGTTGGCGGCGGAGGCGCCTTGCTTCGCCGCGATGGTGCTCGCTGCGCACTACATGGGACTGCGGCCGCACGCCACCGTGCTGCTCGTGCAACCCATGGACCCTACTAAGGTCACTAACGTAAGCATTCTGATAATATTTTTTGATAGTATTGTTTTTGACATTTGTGTATCGGCTATATAATGACATCTTAATTTTGTTCAGCAGTACAGCGAAATAGCGGTGAAGGACTACAACCGCGGCCGGCACTACCTGACGGACCTGGCGCGGCGCGCCGGCGTGCCCGTGTTTGAGGACGTGCCCGCGGCGCTCGCGTGCGTTGTGTCCCGACTGCGTGCCACTCTATAGAACTACTGGCGTAGCTGCTGAATGAAGGTCTATAACGTTGACGTCATCGCTAATGCAACTAGCCTACTACGGCGTTCGCTCGTTGCAGCTAAAGCACTGGTGGGAAAGATCGCAGTAGCGTGGCCGTCATGGCGGCTGCAGATGTTATAATGGTCATCAGATACTGCTGGAAATACGACTCCAGTTGGCCATAACACACGATTCTACGTCATCAGCACACCCACCTTTAAGTCGTTAGTCTAACGTGCCTCAAGACTACTATGGCTTCAAAAATAGTTATCAGTCTTTGTGATGTGTGTTCAGAAACGTCTCCATCATTTTACATTCGCACAATGCTAATAATGATTTCTACTGAAGTTATGGATCTGTTACGGTGAAACAGTTTTATGTGTGAAACAAAGTATCCTGGCGAATCCTATTTTTGAGGGATACATTCATCCATAAAGAAACAGTTCCACATATATGGACATGGTTCGTACTTATTATTGTGTAGGTATCGGTATGGAAGAAAAAACATTCAAATTCAATACCACACATGCAGAGAAAAAATTAACATTCATAAAGTTATAACTGGTATTCTACTTAACTATGCAGTATATGTGAAAGATTGCATTATACATTAAACACAAAAAAGATAATTAGTGCAGATTTTCAGCTTTATTAGACTAACTCAGAAATTTCTGATATCTTATTTCCCACCAAATAATAACACATGCGTGTAACGTCATCCATGTGGTCCCAATATTGTCAGTTGCAAATGACCATACGTTGAGATCCAATTTATATGACGTAAATCATTAGTGCATTCACCTTTTGTACGATCCATTGTCAACGTATGAAGTTAAACAAATAAAATTTGCAACGAATTTTAATAAATATCCACGACAATTTTTACGTCTACTAAAATATTGTCATCCAAAATTCAATGACTTGATTAAACAATCACTGTTTATAAACACAAAATAAAGTAAATATTTTGTGAAAGGTTTAGAAAGTTTCTAACAAATCATCTACTGTATTTCCGGTAGATATGGTGTACGTAACTTTTGAAACCGGTCGCTCGCAAGTATATATTCAACTGATTCAATTCACATTTTGCAGGTAAACTATCAGTGGAACACGCTTAAGAATAAAATTATAACAATCATTGTTTTATCAACTGGTTATAACTGTGAATCTCAATAGCCATTTTCAGGAGACACTTGAGAATCCATGTTATCGAATCACACGACAGAATCCACATAACTTATCACAAAAATATATAACAAAAACATCACAAATCATGCCCATATCATACAAAGCGTAGATTAAACTGTCGCTGTCGCGGTACGAGTGTCATTTTGCGTGTACTTATTAGGCCACTCAAACACAATTCTTCTCAAAAAACGAATCATGAACTAAATTCACCGTCAATCGCGATTATTACTAAGTCGGTTGTACAACGAACTATCAACAAAGCCTAGTGATTGAGAAGTGATGGGAGTTTATTGATAGATTTATTTTGAGAAGCGTGGTGTGTGTGTGTGGTCTGACATTATTTTGATAACGTTTAGTGTAGTACAAACAAGTCTCTCTTTTATTTTATCACTCTCTATTGTATTATATTATGTTAAAACTTTTAGGCATTAATTTTAAATCAATTTAACTATCTGTATGTCTGAAATAGTGTAAATGGCAGTTCGGCGGTTTTGTAGTGACGAGTATATAACAAATGTCTGTGATGAACTTGTAACTTTTAGGCAATTTAAATATTGTGAATTTTCAATGCATAAATGTAGTAAATAATTTAGGATAAATTGAACAGGCAAATTGGTATAGAATCGTGTTTATAGGAAAACATTAACATGACAAAATGCATGTCAGTACACGATTTTAGGTAGTTGGTGATATTGTGTATTTTATCGACGTATTTGCAATTGTTAATTATAATTCTTGATCTAGCAGTTATTTAAAGATGGTTGAAGATATTAGTAAACTTACCGTGGAATATACCTTTGCATTGCAATTATGCCTAGTGGGTCTGTTAGACAATTCTCTCAAACTAGATCTTTTTAGTATATTGGCACAAAGCTGAAAAAATAATTATGGTTAATGTTAAAGCTAATATTTGGATGAAAAGAGAGTACAAATCATGCTCACGTAGCAAATTTAAGGATATGTTGTAATTGATAATTAAAACATTCTATTACTTTTAAGATACAACATTTAATTTTTATGTCATCTTATACTCATTTTATATGTAACGAAATTTATGATCACTAAAATATTTGATATGCAAAGTAATTATTAAACCATGTTTATGCTTGCAAGCTAAATTTTTTTTATGATCAGGCTTTTGAAGCCTCAGTTCCATACCTGTAATAGGTATATATAGTTAATATTAGGTAATATAGAATATAAAATTGACCCACTGTCACTAAAAATATTACAATTTTATATATTCGGCAAATATTATTTGCTAGTCACATTATCCATTAACCTTTATAAGTACTTTGTAATATTGTTTGATAGTACAAAAATTAATTTATAGAAAAATTATTTCGTATATTAATTATTGTAATTATACGCCATGTACGCTTATTTTAAACTAAAAACATCACATGTAAATATAGAATTTCGTAATTAATATTGCGTTTTATTCATGCACAAAATGTTGGTTACTAAAATGAAAATGTACGAGCTACCAGGAAGTATCACTTCAACAAACGGGCATTGAGCCTGTGATGTTCACACATATCAGAATACGGCTCGACGCTGTTTGCTTCAGTTTCTCTGGGAACTAACATTGCATGGAATATGAAAAGCTGGAATAAAATCGACATATCTCTTTAACACGTGGTCAAAATTAAATATTTAAAATAAAACAGTTTCGAAAGAAAAGTGAGTGAGTGATTCTATCTTTTTCGTTTACGTATTTGGTGTAGGCAAGAAGTTATGGGTCAAAACAGTAAATAATTCTTTATTTGGCAAAAATACTTTATTGTTACAGAGGACAAAATTTATTTCAGTAACTGTGTTACAAATAGCTATTTGTTTAATATATTAGTTTATTATTTAGTATTATAAATAATAATAAATTACATATTAAATTTAATAGAAACTTTAAATCAACAATATTTACGGTCTCAAATTTTATGAGTATTATTATTTTATGATATAATGAATTCGCTCTGTCCAGAACTCCACGGTGATAATAGCTGTGTAGCTGTTAAGCAGAACCACGGTGAAAAGGATGTTGATTAAGAAGACTTTAGCTTTTAGACTTTACTTTACTTTTTAAGACATTAGGGCTTAGAATTTATTGAAAAAAAAAACAGGATATCGTTTGGATGCGCGTTTAATGGACCTGAGCCTGAGATCCCGCGTTTTGTTGAAACGGTACGCGGGAATATAACATTTGAAAAAACATGTGAATTTGATTTTCGGAAGAAAAAAAAAATTACTGTGGCGGAGAATTACAATAAACAAAATAAGGTGTACACCCAAAACACTTAAGAAGCGTGCAGCCGCATTCCGCGTGTCCAGCGATGCCATTTTCCATCGTCACTCATGGTTTGGCTCAGAGTCTCATATTCGGGCTTAACTGAGGTATAATTTAGTGAGACAGGGGTAAAAACGTATTTTGTATTAAAATACAGTCATCACAAACCTTCTGAAACCTCTTTCTCAAACCATGTTTAATAACAGACACCTGGGTATTACAGCAATATTGTGCGTCAGCTCATAAAGCGAAAAGCAGGCAAAACTGGTTGGCAGCGCGTAAAATTTACTGCATCCGACACGATTCTTTCTTTTTTACCTTTTTTTAATTTCCTGGCCGACAACGCATCAGTGATACCATTGGTTTTGCTGATGTCCATGGGCGACGGTGACCACTTACCATCAGGTGGCTCGTCTGCTCGTTTGTCAGCTATTAACATAAAAAAAAGTACGGCTCTCCTTCAGTCCCGACATAAATCCATTGGATAACAAAATATTACTCCAGGCATTCTTAATCAAATCAGCAAATTATCAAATTCGTTCGCGTTAGTATTTCTATAGAGTAAAGACGATTGGCCGCGCAAGTTGAATAAGCTTAGTTAGCATAAGAATCTGTTTTAGTAAGTTCCTTTTGGTATATAAATGGTTATTACAAAAAACAAACATGTTTCATTATTTCTCAATCTACATGTGCAAAACTCGACCCGATTAGATATATGTATATAAAATGATTATATATTGGTTTGCAGATAACAGATGTCAATAGTGTGCTCATACTGTTATTATAATATAAATATAAACAATAAGAGTAGATTTAAAAAAATATTTAATTTAATTTTATATTTAAAAAAAGTATAATTAAAAAAAAAAAAAAAATTTTTGGGTTTTATGATCTTTTGAAAATTTTTTATGGGAATTGTGCCCTTGTCGGCCGATCCAGCGATTACAAGAATAATTATTAAGATAATCTCTGACCGCTCTAAAATAATGTGCAGGACATCCATCCATTTGCAAATAGATAAAGGGCCCGTTGGATGGCCTGCGCGATCCCCCAACATGACGCTCCTTGATTATTTTTTATAGGGTACTACTATGAAACAACAGGGTTTACAGTACCCCTATAAACAGTGAAGCTGATCTTCTTTCGAGAGTGGAAAACTGTGCTCTAGATATAAAAACAACCCCGAAATGATCCAGAGAGCAACGCTGCAAATAATACTTCGGGCGACGTTGTTTACAACAAGGGGGCGACCATTTTGAAAATCTTTTATAATATTTTCTGTTAATAAAATACTTCAATTGGTATTAAAAATGTTTTTTATTATCAACACCCTTAAAACTGCCTTTGTTTAAGCGCTCGTAGCACACGTTATGTTTAAGTTAGAAGCATGATTTTTTTAGTGTCTGAAAGCTAATACGACTTAGAATTACACTGAATAATAAAAAAATTTTAAAAGCCTAGTTTATTTTTGAGGAAATTCACGATTACTGAAATTTAACCTATTTAACTAAAAAAATGCTTTCTTTACACAATCTAATTTTTTTTCCTGGGAAGATGACTTTTTTTGGTTTTTTTTTCATGGATCAGTACGACCTATTACTGGCAATCATTGTAATTTTTGTTTGAACAGGATACCCTCTTATTTCACAAGTTATAGCAATGTATTTACTTAAGGTGCACAATACCCAAAAAAAAATTTCAAACGGTCATAAAACCCAAAAAAAAATTAGTTTTTTTTTGTCGACAAAATGCGGCTTAATTTCGCCTCTTTCAGTATGTGCACATAATGGAGATTCACACTGTATAGAAATGAATTTGTTACCAAAGATAAAGAATTGAGTCAAAAGATCGGACGGATGAAATAGCTGCATTAGCAACAATATTAGTGCCTGCGTGCTGTCAACTATTCTGTATACACTATATATTTTAATATTGATATTAAAGATGTGGGCGTCATATTTAGACGAGTGCTAAACTTTTTTTCGTTTTAAGAGTTATTCATCTACATTATGCAAAGGCCTAGTGCAAAAAGTTAACATTTTAAATAACCATCTATACAGACATATATAGTTCAGCACATTGAAGTATGTAAATAAATAATGACGTATAATTTACGTACTACTTATTTGTTTGATGAAGTGTTATCACCTCAATTAAAATGCAACGGTATGGCTCTTGATAAGCTAGCCTTTGGTTTTTTTAATTGGTTTTCAAGTTAAACATTCAAATCCTAAATAATTCCTTAAACCAAATCAAGGTTTAACAATTCAGATCCTAAATAGTTCCTTAAACCAATATCTCATCGCATTTCATTTCGTTTATATATTACTGAACTCGCAGTGACCTGAAACGGCTAACTAAATGCATGATCACGTGAATTGTAATGAAGCAGCTACAAGTTATATGAGCAGCGACGCGACTTGGATAAAGTGGAAAAAAATGCGAAATTTGATTTGGATTGACAGGAGAATAATTTATTATTGAACTGACAGCGTCATTTTAGATTTTAAGCGTATTATTTATTCAATTCGTGATATGAATTAAAGAAAAAACTGCTAAAGAAAAAAAGGTTAAACGTAATGTTCATTACTTTGAAATAGCAACATTCTTATATGTTCCACAACACACCAATCGACTTTGCTAGGCTTAAAAAACTGTCATTTTTTGTTTGTCCTTTCGTTGTTGCTGTTCTCTGGCGATTTGTTGTTCTTTTTGTTTGAGAGCATTTAGTTCTTGATTTTTCTTAGATAGTTGTTGACTGATGTTTCTATGAAAATTAGTTCCTTGCGGATATTTGTTTAAGGAGCTATTCAATTTGATTATTTCGACTTCAAGGCGCTTACTTTCCTCCGCCGCTTTAAACTGTTCAATATTCAAATCTTTGCTGGAAGACTGTTTCAAATCTACAGAAGCCCCACTTGCGTTTGTTACTGCTTTATCAGACTTACTGCCTATAGTTTTGTTAAGGAAATTGAATACATTTTGCTTTTCTCTTTCCTTTTCGCGTTCATATGCTCTTTTATTTCTCTCTTCTTCTTTCTTCTGCAATCTTTTCAGCTTTTGTTGTACCTGCATAAACATTATATAATTCAAAAAATGTATGCGCAATTTTTTTGGCAGATATATAATAGGCAGAGATTAAATTGTTTTAATAAAAACAATTTTTATTCTCATCTTTAGAACCCTCAGTACTGAAAATTAAAAAACATTACATAGCCATTGCTATTGCTAATTTTGTAAATCAATAAAATTGCCTATTCCTGTTGCAAATTGTTGGGCTTTTTACAACTTACTTAAATCTCAACGGTACTAGTTCGTGTAGGTTACATATGATGAGAGCTGGATGGACAGGCGGCATGGGTCACTGACCTTTCGGCTCGCACAGGTGCTCTCCGGACATGGATGCTTCGGAAAGTACCTGTGCAGAATAGCCGGAAGAGAGCCAACCAACCAGTGCCACCATTGTAGCTGTGACGAGGACACGGCGCAACACACTTTGGAGGTGTGCCCAGCATGGGACAGTCAGCGCCGTGAACTCGTCGCTGCAATGGGGGACGACCTCTCGCTCGTGGCTTTGGTGAAAGCTATGGTGGAGAGCGAGAGGTAGTGGAAACTTGGAGTGTCCTTCTGCGAAGAAGTCATGTCGCATAAGGAGGCTGCGGAAAAGGAGAGAGAAAAGGCTTCTGACCTCCAAATCCGCAGCCGGCGAACCGGCACCCACGCCCATCCCCATCTCCAACCCCCATAACAGAGGCTATGGCGTAGGATACGGGGGTGTCCTGCGCCAAACCAATAAGCCTCGAGGTGATGCGCGCGGTGTTCCCGCGTGCACCTCAAAGACAGAGGGATGATGTAGCTCCAGGGTCATCCCGAACAGAGGCGGGCTCTGTAGAAGAGCCAACGCCGTCGGGACCGCGGAAGAATGCGAGAGCGTACCCGCAGTCCCGACGAAGGGCGTTCAGAGGAACACCGTGGGGTTTTAGCCGGTACGAGTCTGGCATATCCTCTCTCAGTCGCCCCCGAGACGGAGAGGAACCCATGAGGGTTTCTCCACGTAA
Organism: Megathymus violae; assembly: GCA_003671415.1. Taxonomy (NCBI): domain Eukaryota; kingdom Metazoa; phylum Arthropoda; class Insecta; order Lepidoptera; family Hesperiidae; genus Megathymus; species Megathymus violae. Next base: position 2,303,079 of record PDGT01000023.1, on the reverse strand, counting down.
AAAAAAAAGGTTAGATATGATACCCTCGTAGTTAAATCAACTCTGATATATTTTTGACGAGTTTCGAGCGCAATGATTGAGATCCATTCAATAAGCGTGCACCACTTTCATCTTGGCTGTCAATGCGTGGGTGACGCATCTGGTGATACTGATGTCTATGGGCGGTGGTGACCACTCACTATCAGATTGACCGTCTGCTCGTTTGTCGGTTATTAACATTATGATCAAACCTTCAACGGATCCTGGGTAGCTAGTTTTTCCGAGATGGCCATGCACTGGTCCAGACTCCGCGCGCGTTGAGTGTTCCGTGCCTCAACCGGCTGTAGTCTGCCCTCGCCCGCCGCGCCTAGTCCGGTGCCAGGCACGTATCCCATCGCCAACATCAGCTTTGAACCTATGCCCTGAAATTATATTATATACAAGGTGTCCCGTAAGTAGTGGACCAATGGGATGTGGGTGATAGAGGGAATCTGTCTATTTCAGGCCTAGGCCTTATGGTTTTGAAGTTATCAATTTTTTAGGGTTTTTTTTTTAATCTTGTTACCCTAAATACCGATATTGGAAATTTTACTATTTTTTTTACCATTTTAAGTTTATTTAATTTAATGCAGGTAGTAAAACATATGTCATCGTTATTTTAAAAGTTTTTTAGTTCAAATTATTAGTAAGATAAGAATTAAGCATGTTTTAATTTATTAATTTAGGCAAAAATTTAATTATACAAAATAAAACATGATCTTTGACCCATCGTGGTGTAAAAAAATTGTATGGAAACCTGGTGGAACTTTATTTCAAAAACATCTGCAGGACATACCGAGTTTAAAAACGTATAACAATAATACAGCTAATGAAGTAGTATTTAAAAAAAAAAACATATAGTAATGACTATAGCCATATTTCCAGAAATGTTTACGAACAATGCAAGTAGTTCTGAGAACTGTATCGCTGTTTCATTCCTTATCGGGTCGCTATTTTTTTTAATCTCAGCCGCTATTGGCTGACGAGCCAGCGAGAGCCGAACTATAAGCAAAACTCTGAGAGTCCTGAGTGAAAACAGGAGAGGGGCATAGGACGTCAGCCAATAGCGGCTGAGAATAAAAAAAATAGCGACCCGACAAGGAATGAAACAGCGATACAGTTCTCAGAACTATTTGCATTGTTCGTAAACATTTCTGGAAATATGGCTATAGTCGTTACATTATGTTTTTTTTTTAATATTACTTCAATAGTTGTATTATTGTTATACGTTTTTAAACTCGGTATGTCCTGCAGATGTTTTTGAAATAAAGTTCCACCAGGTTTCCATACAATTTTTTTACACCACGATGAGTCAAAAATCATGTTTTATTTTGTATAATTAAATTTTTGCCTAAATTAATAAATTAAAACATGCTTAATTCTTATCTTACTAATAATTTGAACTAAAAAACTTTTAAAATAACGATGACATATGTTTTACTATCTGCATTAAATTAAATAAACTTAAAATGGTAAAAAAAAACAGTAAAATTTCCAATATCGGTATTTAGGTTAGCAAGATTTTAAACAAAACCCTAAAAAATTAATAACTTCAAAACTATAAGGCCTAAGCCAATAAATTTTTGTGTTTGAAATAGACAGAGATCCCCTCTATCACCCACATCCCGTTGGTCCACTACTTACGGGACACCCTGCATATGTGATATATATTAGGTACTTCAAGAAAAACCAATCAACATTACGTAGTTGAGAGCAGACACCTCAGATTAATTGTCAAGAATCAAGGGCGTAAGCTCTATCGGCAAACTATGCTTATTTTTTAATAATAAAAACTATTTTCTAGGTGGCTTTGGTTGCATTTGGGAAATCAATCTACCCACGTCATTGCTTCTATCCGATTTAAATCCGATTAAAGTCAAGAGGGTACAGGCTTTTTCTAACTTAGTGCGCTTTACCATCTTAGGCTACATTGCGTACCATTAGGTCAGTACATTAGGCTACAGTACGTACCATTAAGTCAGATTGTAGTCAAGCACTCCCTTATAATAAGTAAAAAAAACATATAGGATCTTTGTATGGTTTGCTTGGCTTGGGGCAGGCAACTTGCAAGTTCTGCCAAATTATGGCAAATTCTGCCCAGAAATTCTTGTTCACGCAAATTTTGTTTGTGTAATGCAGACACGTACAAAAGAAGGGCTGTCCTAATTAAACAGCGTTCTCCAGTTACTCATTTGTCGGCTGTTGAATGTATAAAGGTTCACAGCAGTAGTATACATTTAACATTTAAATAGGACTCTGGTTACGCTGTAATAACTACATAACTCTATGTGGAACTGCAAGCTTATTTGCTAAAATATAAAGATAGTATATTGAAGCAATACATACTCACTCTAGTATGTTTTTCCCATTCACCCATAGCTGGGCCGTTATTTTGATGGCTCTGTTCTACTGGCAGGGTGGGCGCACTGTCTTCATCCACACGACTCAATTTGTACTCCGGGTACTGTGTATCGCTCAACTCATCATCACCACTGGAATCCTCATCGTCTTTGTCTGAAAATAAATGATGGTTAAAAACGTTTCGTGTCGAACTTGCAGTGTTACAGAGTTTTGTACAGTAAAAATATCCATTACTGTGAAAATTTATAAGCTTAGGATTTTTTTCTTTAACCTGCAGATTATGTAATATTTCTCAACTCGTCCAAAAGTTTCGATTAAGTACTCGCAGAGATACGGTGATTTTAACTGATCATATTTTGGGATATAAATTTAGATAACATACTCACTGCCTAGTGGGAATATTTCCTCGAGCTGCACATGAAATGCGTCAGCCAAAGACTTCCTCTTCTCCCCTGATCTGACTCCGTGCTCCAAGTTCACCGTACACGATCTGTTCTCCAAGTCGATATGCCTTACTATTGCTCTATGCCAAAGATAATACTTTTCTGTTGACTTCTTTGCGACGCTTATATCCTGTACATATAAATATTTATGCGTTTATTTGTATTCATTGATTTAAGTGTAAATTTGTCTTTAAGTCTTTAAAATAACTCCTCCAACATACCATAAATGTAATTATAATCTATAGGTACTAATAATCGTATCATTAACCTGACCGAATCTGTAAATCGATCTTTGTCGGAAATTTTAATGTAGGCACAGTTTGTTATCGACATAGAGGTCGAAACATACTTATTGGAATGGAATTTGTCTGTTTGTTCGTCTGCCTGTCGGCCTATCTGAACCTGTATAACATTAAAAGCAGAATATAACGATTCATAGCATATTTGGAACTAATATTATGGATAGTTCTCATCCCGGGAAACAGATATTTTTCCCTCGGATATTCCAAAAAGGGAAGGGAGGCGGGTTATTTGTACAATATGATGCTCAGGATATGTGATAAGATACCCGTATTAAATATTGTCTAAAATAATTACATTTTGTACGAGCTTTTACATTTACATTGTAAAAAAAATCCATGTTATCGGTAAATGTATTTAAAATACATAAAATATTAAAACACATTGTTAAAATAAATATCACTTAATATTTGACGAATCTAATATCTAAGTATTATCGTAAATGTATTGTATTTCATAAAATATGTTCTTGGCATTGCAATGAAATTTATAGCAAAGGTTAGGTTTAAATTTGTGCTAAACCAAAACATACCTATCAAATCTGAAAACAAATTAGAATACATATGTAACTAAACAAATATTTAATATAACAAGGAGTTATTATATGATTGGTGTGTTTTCCCACCTCATTTTCTGATGGTTTCAATTTAAACAGCACCCTGCTTCCAACTTTTAATGATTCGTAATCCGGTTCAATTGCTTCTTTAAGCGTCGATAACTGGACAGTGGTGCCGTGGGAGTATCTTTAACAAATAATGTTGATCTTAAATAAATTAAGAATAGGTATGTATAATTATTCATAGACACCGTTGTATGACAATTCCCCATTGTCCAACAAAATGGGCAAAGATCGGGCGTAGAAAAGTAGCCTAAACAGAACTCACCTACATTGATCATCAGTGAATTTACATTCACCATCGAGATAAAACGGGCACGGCAACATTTCAGCGTGCGTTGGGTGAGTGTACAATATTTGTACCTGAAACATGACTACACAGTTTATAAGGCAGTGTCTTAACAACGATTTTTTTTATAAGAACCGGCATACGAGCAACGGCCCAACTGATGGTCGCCGCCACCCAAGAGCATCCAAATAGATAATGGACACGAAGAAATATTTGATAAAACTAATTGAAGAAAAACGTGGTTAGAATGATGTCATAGTTACACATTGAAAGGAAGGATAGAAAATACGGTATTGATAGAAGTCAACCGGAAACATTGTAGACGACATTCAGAAAAAATCAAAATCTAAGGAACCAACAAAGATCAAATATAATTGTTTTGATCGCAAGTCAAGTTTGGAACAACTTTTTCCACATGCAGATTTACTAACAACTGGGTTGTTGGGCTGTTACGCAAAAATCAGATATACATTTGAACATTCACAGCCATACAAAAAATCTCAATCAACATGGAACAACATGAAATACAACTGAAGAAAAGATACCATGAGCTATTGATACAACTTAAAACTATTTAGATTACAAACCTGGAGGTCATTGAACTGATCATCTTCTTTCCTTGGTACCACCGAGCTGACCATGGCGTTATGCAAAGTGGGCTGCCCTCCCCATTTATGTGTGTGATACACTGCACACTTCATCCCCAATAATGAGGTAAGCTCATCCTGCAAATTTCAGTGAATATAGCGTGTTGGATTCAGAATTCTATGGTCCTTGATTGACCACTGACATTTTTTGTGATGGATTGATTAAATATATATTATTACAGAGGATACAAAAAGAATTTTTGATATTATATGTCAAAGTACAGTCATAGTCATATAAATTAATATTAATGGAACACTTTATTTTACTTATATGATATTACTAAATTTTGGATATTGGAAAATGATAATACAAAAGACTAAATAAGTTAATGTATATTAACACAAATATTTAGTATTGTAAGGTGAGTTATTTTGTTTTATAAGTTATTGAATTATATGCCAATGAAATTGTATGTTTTTAGGCATTTAACTTTTTATTATTAATGAATTGATTAACTTAATTGAAATGAAATGTCGTTATAACAATTCCAAGTATTTTTGATAAAACTGAGAAGTAAGACTTAATTCGTGGGTTTTTATTAATATAGCTATCGGAAACGGTTATTGAAGAACACAAAGTATCAGACCAACATTAAGAGTCTTCTGAAAGAAATATGAAGAAGAAGCGAAGAAAACTGAAAACCGAAGACCATAAAGTGAACCCTGCAAATTGAAGATACAGGATATATAGTTGTCGTCTGGCTTGTAGCTCGGCTTATTACTAATACAAGATGTCATTTGTATTGCCTCTACCAAGAGGCCAAAAATGAAAGAATGTCAATACATATTGTCTAATTTGACTGGACGTCAATATAATGTTTGCCTCAAAACATGTCTCTTTTTATAACATCAATCCTGAGCTACATTGTCTCCACGAGGTCCACAATGGTGTATAAACGAATCTGTTCTAAGGCACCAAGGAATTCCACTGCGGGACTATCTCCACAGAGACAAGGCATACACGCACCAGAGCACAGTGAGCACCCGACGTTTCGCTATCAGTGCGAGTGGTTGACTCGGTTTCCACGCCCTATCTGAGAAACGTCAAGTTAGGGTTTGTCGAACCTAGCGAACGCAGTGACATCGGGTCGGCTTGCTTTATGCAGGTACCCCTGTCGCAACTGCCGGCAGCAATAGCAGTTATAAATATTAGGGATATTATGGAGCTCCGTAACCGTAACCGAAACTATCGGATATCCGAAATAAAAATACACTAGTTGTGTCACTCTCATTTCTAAACATTTTTTATTATTAAATTTTTTAGGCTATTGTTCTTTTCTGATTGCAATAACAAATAAATACCTAGAAATAATGTCTAAATGTTACCTTGTAAATACATTACATATTTTTTCTCGATTCCTAAATCATATAATATCCGTAACCAAAATTATCCGAAACAATTGAATAATCCGAAATAATTATATATCTGTAACCATAACTGAAACCGGTGAAATATTATTTATATATCCGTATCCAGATCTCAAATTTCATATCCATAACATCCCTAATAAATTTATCTATATGTAGCAAAATTACTCCGATACAAGTCCTTATTTATGTGTGTTCTTACCTCAATATCACTATCATTGCTGTCTTCATTTTTATCGGCATTGATGGAGTCTTGTGAGCTATCTTTATTGTCTCCATCATAAGCACCACTCTTTGCCATTTCTTTCTGTAATAATAAACAAAAAATGTGATAAGAAATAGAACGAATACATTTTTTTTATATATATATTGAAGAGCTGACATAAAAGCAGATGGGCCTATTGATGGTAAGCGGTTACCGTTGCCTGTTGACATGGACAATACCAGGGGAATCGCCAATGCCACGCCGGGCCTGAAGAAGAGTTCTTTTTAAACCTTTTTTGAAGAACCCCATGTCATAGTGCACCGGGAATACCGAAGAAGGAAGCTCAAACCACAATTTGCACATTCTTGGCAAAAATAATGTGTTCAATTATGAGACATACAGGGGCTAAATATGTTAAAAGATAAAACATACTACAAGTGCAAAAGTCAGTTATTACCATAAATAATGCATATTCATCATCAATTCCTGTATTATTTTCTGTATCATTTTTAAGAGGATTTTTTTGACTGGAACTGGCAGCTTGAGCTTCCAAACCTTCTTTTGTGAGGTTTATCAGTTCTAGCAATTCAGACTGGAGGGTTACAAGCGATTCTCGGTCATTGTCATTTTCTGCAGTTTCCAGGGCTTGCTTTACCATTTCCAGCTGAAAATAATTTTATGTAGAAATTTAAGCACAAATTGATATTACACTAATATTTATGATAAGTGTTAATTAATCTTGCCTTTGAGTTTCTTTAGATTTTTTGGATTTTATTCTAACTAGGTATGCCATATTTTTGAATTACAAGTAATATTAAAGAATAATTCTAAATTGTGATATTGGACTTGATATTGGCCATAAATTCCTTATCTTTTAATAACCCACATGAAAATAAACTTGGTAGCTTTTAAGATCTCAATTTCCAGGCAGCTAGAGATACTGTTTTTATATCCAATAATGTAGATAAGTCAATGTAATGATAGAATACAATAAATACATTATCTATACATATAAGAAACTCAACGAAAAAGCATGAGATGTAGTTTAGATCACTGTTCATATTTAAGAGCTAGAGTGAACCAATTCTCTGCCATTCAAGTATTTAATTACTTTAAATGTTATTGCCTAGTTACGTTTCGTTACATACATATTGTAAACGCAAGTAAGCAATTTTAGAGATTTTTTTTTATTCTTTAATTAATATTGATAAGAAAAAGAGGTTTGATCATGATAAATACTGACCTGGTCATTGTATTGCGTTAGTGAGGCTTGCAATTTTTCCATATTAATGTATTTAACAATTAAATTATTAATTGGCATTCATATCGTATCTATATAAAAATAAAGCGATTTATCTAATGAGTCCAAAATTCCGAATTTTTATTTAATGTATCAAACGTGAAAAACTTGTTTACGACGAGGGCATTCATAAGTTGGAAATCATTTGCATAGCTAAAAGAGGATTGAAAATAATGTAAATGAAATTCGGAGGACATTAAAAAAAATGATACTGAAATAACTGATTAATGATGTTTTATTATAAAATTTATTTAACTCTATTATCGATAGGGATGAACGATACGAGCATAGATGGATAAATACAAGTACGTACTCGATACGTTTCTTCCAATACCAAGTACTATTTGTATCGATACTTTGAAACTAAATATCGAGTAGGTATCGTATTATTATGTAAAAATGTGGTGGTATATAGTTTTCTCATTAAATATTACTTCAACTGCAATTAGTAGTATTATTAATAAAGTTAGAGAAATTGTCAAATGGGTTAAAGATAGTGTTATACAATCAGAAAAACTGAGAAAAATCCAGATTAATAGTGGAGTTTCTGCGGGAGGTAATCAAAAATGTATTCTTGACGTTAAGACACGCTGGAATTCACTATACTATATGCTTGATAGATTTCTAGATATGACGAAAATTGCTTCGCAACTTTTAATCGATTCTACAAATAGTTCCGAATTGATAATTGAAGAGGAAATTGAAATACTGAGTTTGTCACAAGAGAATCTTAAGGTCAGAATTACGCTACCCTATTCAAAATCATACCCATGATTAATTGTCTCACATCGCAGCTAACAAAATTTTCATCATCAATAGAATGTATTACTCAGTTGCAAACAAAACTGCTAGCTGAATGTAAAAAAAGATTTGACCTCATTGAATTAAACACACTCGCAGCTCTGGGAACAATTTTAGACTCACATTTAAAAAACCTCCATTTTCAAAATGCAAATGTATGTGGGAGGACAATACAAAAATTAAAAAATATCATTAAGGAAGATATATCAATGTCGACCAATGGATCTGAAGAAGAAAGAGTCAATGAAGATTTAGCTTTTTGTTTACTTAAATCACAAACAACTTGCAGTTAGTTGATATTTCCAGCATTATATAAACAAGCGCAAATATATCTAAATATTGTCAGTACCTCGGTACCCTGCGAAAGGCTATTTTCCAAAGCGGGCGCAACAGTTACTGCATCTAGAAATCGTCCAACAGGCAAACACTTAAAACCTATATTTGTAGGGAGCACTGCAAAAACGTATTTTTTTTTATAGAATTCTTTTTAAAAATTATTAAAATACGATCAATATGAGTATTTATCGATACTTTAAGATCGATACCGAGTAAGTATCGATACTTAAGTGGTATCGTTCAACCCTAATTATTGATAGTTATAAGAAGTTCGTACTCGAATATCTCTATCATCAGTTATCACTGCACCATAGATAACAGTTTACTAACCATAGATACTAACACACTGCACTGATAGTACTTACGACACTTGACGGCAAATACAAGACCATCGATAAAAGTGTGTACCACAGAGTAACAAATAAGAAAAGCAGCGTCTCCAAAATGTATGTATTAGATTCATATTTGGACTTCGTAAATATGATCATGTTTCCGAATTTCGTTCTAAACTCAAGTGGCTCCCTATTCGCCTTTGCCAGAATGTTCATATTCTTTCTGCTCTGTACTCGATGCTGTTTAATCCTTCAGCTCCTTTGTATCTCCGTAGTAACTTTGAATTCCTTTATTTATCCCACAATCATTTACTTCGTTCCTCAAATACTCTTACCTTACTCACTCCTTCTCACACTTTCTCCTTCTATCATACATCCTTCCAGCTGACTGCTATTCGTCTTTGGAATGCGCTCCCACAAGCTGTAAGAAAAGCTGATAACCTGGCTTCTTTTAAAAAATCTTCTTAACTTAATTCTTTCTTCCTTTCCTTCATTTGTCATTTGACCTTTTGACTTTCCTGTGTCAATGATGTGTGTATGTTTGTTATTTGATTATATTTCGCTATTTATGTTTATCATGTACACCTATACCTATTTACTTCTAGTGCGGTCCTAATCTTTTTTGGGTTGCCTGGAAGAAATCGCTTTAAAGGGATAAGGCCGCCCATTGTTTGTGTTACTTTCTTGTGCATTTGTATGTGTATTTTGTTTTGGTGTATAAACAATAAAGTGTTAAGTAAATAAATAAATAAGTCTAATCACAAAAAGCTTAAAAATAAAAATGCCATTATATAGTTTTGAAATATTTATATTTCTACTAACAATATATACAAAAACATAGACGTACTAGAGTCAACTGAAATTTATCTTTATGAAAACTCGCTTTAGGATCCATTATAATAAAAATAAATATTTTTATTTCATAGGTGTTCTGTTAATTCCTTAATTAATTAAAATAATTCTTTTATTTATAGTAATAAATTATCGCTTTACAAAATATCGGTTATCGCTAGCCGAGCCGACACACTAGCCGCGTCGCTCTATCTTTAGACAATTTTTATTATTTAATAGGTATAATTTGGTTACGTCTTCTTATCGTTTTCAAAAGGTTCAGCGTTCTTTTATGCGGCTTAGAGTTCATTTTTACATTATTCCAAAGTTGATACGTGAATTACCCATGAGAACTTTTAAGCGACGCGTTAAAGGACAGTATATAGGCAAAGGATATTATAGTATAGATGAATATATTAATGACAGACGCCTGGAAACAATAGTTTCGTAACGAATTCTCCGCAAGTTTAAACTTTTGTAATCACCATGTGTTGTTTTAAAATATGGGCTGAGGAGTTTCTTCTCCTCAATGTTAAAGCTTTTTTTCGAAACGGTAGTAGAAGCAAAGTATGACGTGCATAAGTGTATTTACAGAACACCTATATGATTAAATGATTTTGAATTTGAATTTAATTTTCAAAGCTAGTGTTTTTTGTGACTATAATACCACATGAAATCTAGATATAAATTTTAACCTTCTAAATACATTATATATTTTTCTCAATCGTAAAACATGTAATATCCGTAACCGAAATTATTCGAAACAATCGGATAATACGATATAATTTTATATCCGTAACCGAAACCGGTAAAATATTTTTCATATATCCGTATCCATATCCAGATCAGAAATTTTGTATCCATAACATCCCTAATGCAAATAATATAACTACACATTTCAAGCCTTTTATACATTAGATAAACATTCTTAGTACATATTATGTTTCAATAGAGTTTGTTTCTTTTATTGGAAGGGATATTTTGAAATGCTATTACTGCCTTTTCATATTCTTGAATATTTTGTAAAAATTTATCAACTTAATACTTTTATTTTAATTTATATGTGCAAATTTATACACTAAGTAATGATTTACTTGGTGAACCTAGTATTCGTCATCATCATCATCAGTTGGAAGAGGTCCACTGATGGACATAGGCCTCCTCCATAGAACGGCTACTTTCCTCCCGCATCCAGTGGATATACCTAGTATTTACGTTAAGCAATATTCCAATTATACTAATTTAATATTATCCTACGATATGAATGAATAAAATGTCAATGAATTAATGATTTTTGGATAATTTTAACTCACTATTTTAACGTAATGCTACTGTATTGAATACTGTAGATTTATATGGTTTCCAATGATATTGAAGTTATTACAGCATCATATTACAGTTCTTTCAATGTTTGTATTGTCTTTTTTTTAATCACTATAGCCATTATAGCTTTTATTCTTTCTCCAGAGTAAACTTCTTTATCATCGAAATTAACAGATATAGCCTCAAATGTATCATTAATAATTTTCTTAACTTTATTTCCAATATCAGAACTTTCTTGTTTGCTATCATTTAAATTATTTGAATACTTTTTAACAGTGTCTATTTCTTCATTTTTTAAATTTAAATTTTCATTAAGAGTTCCTGTTTCCGTCACTAATCCATCAATTTTTTCTTGGGTGTTTGCACTTGTTTTGATAATATCAGCATTCATTTCTTTGATTTCGTTTTCCAGCTTCTTGATAATACTTTCCTTTTCTCTACATTTGTTTTCCAGTTCATCAATTTTTTTCATGTTTTCCATGTTATTCTTACAAACATTGGAAAGATTTTCATTCAATTGAGATTTTTCTGGTAATTTTGTGGTGTGAAAATTAATTCCTTTAGTATTCATGATATTTTCATAATATTTTATTTTACTTTCATATTCTCTTATCAATTTCTGCACAATATCACTTTGAAAATTTGAGTACGAATTACTCTTACCTATATTAACAACGTCATTTAATCTTTCAAGTAATACATCTATTTTATCAGACACCCTATTCACATTTATTCTTAATTCACTATTACTTACTTTTTGTTCAGAAATAAAAACATTAATATCAGCACCACATTGTGTTGTAGAAATATTTTTTGGGAGAACTGGTTGTTGTTTGATACAATTCTTATAAGCCTGGTTTGTGTAATAATCAATGTGTGTTTCAAGATCCTCTTTATGTTCGTCATCTTTTATGGCAACATCATTTTTTTTATGTACCTTACTGTTACCTGTCTGTTCTCTGCCAGTTTCAGCGATAGATCTAGGCACAAGTGTAATTTGCATACTATTTAATATTTGTAATATTTTATTCATGTCATCATAAGAAGTTTTAATGCACCAATATTTTCTAGCATTATCATAGTATGAAATGGTGAAAATATCTCTTATATATATATTTAATTTTGGAAAAAGTGTAACACAAGATACTGTTGTCTTATTAGAGTCATAGAGTATAATACAATGACTATTTGCTTTACCAAATTTTAATATTGCAAAGCCCAATTTTCCTCTGTTAATATACTGCGAGTTTACCCTGAAAGATTAGATAAATAAATATTTTTAAATTTGTATCAACAGATAGAGTTATATTGTTGCAAGAGTTGGTTGAAAATGTATTATATGTAAAAATTCTTTTACAATTTAACAGTTGTTAAAATTTCCTGTTACTGGATTAAGCATGATACAATTTATTACAAAAATATGAAATGATTCTATCAAAAACTTACATATTGTTAATTTTTTCCAATTATAGCACTATCAACGAGCAATAGATACTATAAATAAAGAATTTAATAAAATATTTGTACCAGTCAAAACCATTTGAGGCACATGTAAAAATCCATTGTGTGGGATTTACTTCATCAGATTTAGGCTTCTCTGGTGGAGGTGGAGGGACATACATTAATGTTGGATTTGCTGTTGTTTCATCTGCTACAGAACTTTTACCAAATATACTTGCTAGAGAAGTGCTGAAAATATAATAACTAAATGTAATTCAAACATATACCATGTATATACAAAGTGAAGATTGTGATTGTAAAGTGAAGATTGTGATTTGAAATGAGCTTGAGTCTTAAGATATACAATCTTCAATACATCATGTGATTGATCATTCAACTTCTAATTTCAACAACTGACGGCATTACTATCATGAAATGATGTTTCATGTTTTTGAACTATCAAAGACATGAAACATACTCACAAACTTACTAGTATTATAATATTAGTATAGATGATTACGAAGTAAGCAAAATATCGAAACCAACCTTCCAGCAGGAGTAAAGTAATCAATATCAACTTCGTCAGTTTCCAACATCTTTAGCGATATGTAAAATCTGTACGCACAATGTATTGTGTACGGTAGGTTTACACTACTTATGGTCGAATACTTGATAATTAATAACACTCGAATGTAATTAATAGCACTATGCTTAAATCAAAGATATTACAATCTTTGAAGAATATAAAGGAATAGTACATATGAAATATTTTAATTCAAATGCAATTAATCAATTGATAGTGATAAACTTTAACCACAGAGTACATTAGTATCTACCAGTTTATACTGTAACTTTAACTATCGTAGTTATTGATGTGACCACAGATTACTGTTGAATTTGACTAATAATAAATTGACATTATGTTAACATTCTGTACGGTAAAGGCTAACAATTATCATTTGAAGCCACAGATTATGTGATTGTGATTGCTACAGATTCAGTGCCGATAAGTGTAATGTTTTATCTTTTGTAATAACTAATATTATTAGGTTCACAAAATGCCAAAAATATGAAAGTTGCTTTTAGGCGTTATTTTGCGGAAATCTTTTGTTACTAAATTAGTATAAACGCACCTACTTTATATCATAATTTTTGTTTTAATATACATATAAAATATACATATAAAATTTTAATATACTAATTGTTATGTGATGGAATATGTTGTTGCTACATTAGTTTAATCTGATAGAAAGATGGATATATTTATAGTAATTTAGTATGTATGTACAAGCAGAAAAGTGATACATACAAGCGTAAAACAAGAAATAGGCATAAATTGGTTACATCTTCATATTGCTTTCAAAAAGTTGAACGTTCTTTAATGGGGCGTGGTGTTCGTTTTTACAACAAGTGCGCCTAGCATTTATCTAAACACTCGCTTTTAATTTCATAAAACTCCACATTGAATTTCAGATTTTCATATCAAAGTTTTCCATTACAAATAAGTATTGGAAAAAAACGACCATCAGTTGTGGCAATTCCTTCAAACGTAAAATCTGGAAAGTATTCTTTCCGCTTAAGGTGCAATTATCACGCATAAAATGTGCCACGTACAAAACTTTTACTTGTAATGACCACCATACAAATATTTTTCAAAGTTGTTTGATAGTTCCTAATGAAATAAAATTGTGTGTAATGACACTGTAATTAGTGTAAAAAAAGTATATGCAAGTTATTTGTAATAAAAGTTCAACATCCTTTTGTGACTGTGTTTTTGTTATATCTGTACAATACGGTTCTAAATGTAACCATAAAAATATTAAATGGGCAGCACTGTTGATATATCCAATTAAGTATCCACTGTATATTTATCCATTTATCCATGTAGTATTTATTTATTATTATTATTTATTTATCCATAATATATGCTTGGATTCACATCTATAGTAATTTATATGAACGTGTGACCAAAAACAAAGTAAACCATATTATAAGGCAAGGACTAAATAAACTGCAAATAGTTAAGCAAAAAAATAAATAGTATATACACTACTAAACGAATTCTAAAATTGAACGTAAAATGTATCATACGTGTTTCGGTCCCAGTGTCGGAAAGCCAATAATAATACGGATCTCTGTTTCCTTTTTGATTGGCAACACTTCAGTGATGGCTTTGATGTTACTGAAGTCTATGTCTACAATTATAGTTATCTGTGGTCTATGTTGTGCGTGTCGGAGACCAATCAAGTGGCTCGTGTGCTCGTAATTAATCGATAAAAAAAATTGGTTGTTGTTGTTATTACTCTCCCTGGGCTATATTCTTACCCAGAACAAATGATGTAAATGACTAAGCGTAGCTTTGACAAAAAAGTTACAAAAAATAAGCGTTAAGTTCTCTACCCAACTATCCCGTAGTACAGATGGTTTTCCTTTGTGGGAAGGAAGGAGGTTCTATGCATGTATAGAAGTATATATCATAATATGTATATATATTAATACTAATTTAATAACAATGAATTTCCATAAAGTAACGCCTGATACTATCAACTGTAACATAAGCTAACCTTGTAGAACGTATTTACTTTACACAAATAGTGGAATACTTGCAGACGAAGATTTAAGTCGAAATATGAGATTGTATTTATAAAATTATATATACAGGTGAAGGTAGCTTAACCGATGGGTTAGAATTCTCATCAGAGAATTAATAAATAATTTGGATCTATTCTGTGGCTATAAGCACTAAATCATATAATGGTGAGCAGTTAGTGAAAACAATATCGAAATACCGTTTCTTTCCTCGTATATACCTATATGTTATGGTCTTTAGGTTTTAAAATTTAATTCTCGAAACGATTGAAAAGCCTTAAAATTTAAATCGATTTATTGTAAGAATCGGTTTTTTTGGCGTATCGATTGTCGACACCTTTAGATGATAAACGTCAAAACGGGCGTATTCAATTGTGACGACCATAGAGTAACTTATTGGGTGACGACTTTATTATACTTAAATACCCTGGGCATTAACGTGTACCTAATTAATCTGTGCCATTCCTTGATCAAAGGATTGAACTCGGGCTGCTCAGGCAGTTGAGTTTAGGCACTCAGTTGAAATCTCAGAGTACATTAGTATATACTGAAATCACACTGGTTGAATTGACAGGTTGAAATGTTTCAGATGTCAAATCAATCAAATAAGTGATAACCTACTGTGTTAGCAAAATCTTATAACATTTTGTTCACGCGTGGTCATCGGGCTTCGATAATTAATTTGCAAACCGTTAAAGTTATAAAGACAATGCCAGATACTTATACTTGCATAACATGCCAAGTGTTGTTCAAGTCTGCTGATTTGCAAAGACAACATTATAAATTGGATTGGCACAGGTATAACTTGAAAAGGAAAGTTTCTTCAATACCTCCTGTCACTTTAGAAGAGTTTGAACAAAGGGCGAAAGAGCACAGGGAGTTAGCAGAAAATACTAATCGCGATGAATCAGTATATTGTAAATATTGCTCGAAGTTGTTCAACACTAAGAGTACTTACACCAACCATTTGAATAGCAAGAAACATAAATTAGCGCTTGAAAAGGAATTAAAAGTTGATGAGGATAAAAGTGCTCATTCTGATACTGAGAGCTATGTTACGGTTGAAAAAGCAACCAATCATGCTGCACCAGGAAAGTTTGTTGTTGTCAATGCTGATGATTCAGGAGATGACGACATTGAAACAGATTCAGAAATAGAAGAGGTATGTGTTTAAGCTTATTTGGAGATTATTAACAATTATGCATTTTGGCCTAATAATTATTAATGTCATTACTTATTTATTATAATTATAGTATTTAGTTAGGAGGTTTTGGGAATAATGGTCTTTGTTGTAAACCAGTCTGAGCAAATATTTTTCTGTGTATTATAAATATGTTAACAATTTATATTTTTTTAAATAATTTATGTGTTATAAATCAGTTTAGTTGTAATTTACACTATATACTAATACTTTTATGTATGTTATTAATCACTGTATGTATAATGTAGAATTCAAACCATTTAAAGAGTAAACATGGCTTTATTCGCTAAAATCTGAATTACTTTGAATTAACGTAGAAATAAATGACAGTAATAGAAAATAAGTACATGAAGTGGCTAGTTTTTACTCATACCATAAATTTTCTTTCAGTTTACTATTAGAATGCTAGTCTAAGTTTTCATACACAGTAAAGATCCATTCTTGAAAGCTAACAAAATTACCTTTCAAATGATATACCACAAATCACAGTACATTGCATAGAAATTGTAAAAATTATTATTGGCCCACCTGCAATGCAGTCATTCCAGTTTACTGCTCTGCAGTGTAACTGTCAATTTCTGTTATTTAGTTACTTCTGATTCATTGCATAGTTATAAATATATTTAAAAAAATATGTAGTATGTTGCATTATATGGTGCAACAAACTTATATGAGTATATTTGATTTCAGCTGGACTCGGATGAGTGGGATGAATGCCGCATCAAAGGAAGTGACTCACTAATCAAACCACAGGATTGCTTGTTTTGTGGCCACCATAGTAAATCTATGGTTAAAAATCTAAAGCACATGTCAAAAGCTCATTCATTTTTTATACCAGATGTGGAATACTGTGTTGATATAGAAGGTCTACTACTTTATTTAGGAGAAAAGGTGCTAAATATTACTGATTACTGGTAAATGGTATAATGGTTACACACATCATCATAAGTTGGACTATGAGTCATTGTGTGTGGGTGAACAGTTTTATGAAATTTAATGTGGATATTATGTGATTATAATTATAATAACTAGTGATTAATATGTGGCAGGCTGTTATCATTTTTTGGTTAACTTCACAGGTTTCACAAGGCTACATGTGTCTCTGGTGCAATGAGACTGGACGGACATTCTACTCCATGGAAGCTGCTCGTGGTCACATGATTGATAAAGGACATTGTAAGATGTTGCATGAGGGTTTAGCACTGGCTGAGTATGCAGATTACTATGACTACAGGTAAAGTTATTAAAAATGTTGACTATTATGAATATTCATTCTAGCTACATTTTGAAGATTCATAAATACCTTAATTATCACTGATTATTTATCCACACCTTCTTCACTTGTGGAAACTTTACATTGACAAATAGTAACAGCAATTAAAGAAATTTCTATTTGTTATTTTTGTTCCACAATTTTTTTCATGAATCACTCATGATTGTCATAAACCACATGAAAATCAAAGTTGTAGTTTTTGACATTATCATGTATCATGACAGACATGCAATGCTTTATAGTATGTAATGTGGACATAGAAAATAATTCATCTTTTGAGAATAAAGATAAGTATCAAGGAGTCATTTTAGTGCTAATTTTCGTTAACGAAATTTTACATGTGCTGCGTTATCTATTATAATATGTGATAGAATTTATTAATATTGGAAATTGATCGTTGAAGTAACCTATAGAGATGCATTTTTGTCATTCAGTTAACATTTTTGCCTTGATGATAGCATGTTAAATAATTATTCAGTCAAGTACAATTTATGACTCGTTCTTAATATATACAAATAGTTAATGTGTGTAGCTTAAAATAAAGAAACTGTTTTTATCAATCTGGCACTTGTTCAAACAAATTTATTATATGCCTATTAGATAAATTATTGTTAAAAATATGTTGTTATTTAAGTGCCTCATACCCGGATAATGGAGGCGAAGAGAATATGGATGTTAATGCGGAAGTGGAGGCCCCTTCCACATTGGAGGGTGACGATTTTCAATTGGTGCTGCCATCTGGTGTTACTGTGGGACACCGTTCCCTCATGAGGTAAACAATAAAATAACATGATTTTGTGTGCTTATATTTGTTTTCATACTTAGAGATTTTTCTTTAAAAGTTGTAAACTTCATTAAAAGAAATATATTTATGTAGCAATTTATAAATTTGTGTGTTCTGTAGGGCTTCAAGATTTATTATGTACCATATGCTAATGGAACTGTTAATGTGTTAATGATATTCATGTTTATTTCAGTATGAATTATGTAACATATTGTTAATTATGAATTATATTATTATAGCCAAAAATTATTGTTCAGTTAACAAATATAGCTCCTTAAATTTTGAATATGTTTTCTATAATAGTTTTGATTTTAAATATCTATTTTTATTAAAATGTAATATTAATTTCCGCACAATTTTCGTAATGATAGATATTAATGTTGTTTTCAATACTTCTTACAGATACTACAAACAAAATTTGAATCATAACAGCTTGGCTTTGGTTAAAAAGTCTGATCGCAAGCTACATAGGCTGCTAGGAGTTTATAAGGCATTGGGCTGGGCGCCTAGAGAACAAGCTTTGGCAGCTAAGTAAGTTGTATTGAGAATTAACACATTTAAAATAATACATATCTATCTACTGTTATAAAGAGAACTCAAATTTTGTGATTTGTGTTTATGCGAAAGGTAATCTTCGGAACTATGGCACCAACTTGAAAAAATCTTTTACCATTTAATAACAAACATTTAATAACCAAAGAATTCTGCGAAGTGACATCCAATATTATTAGTACATCTCTTCTAAAAGGCATAATTGTATATGTGGTATGTGTAGAAAGTGGATTTTTACAATTATTTTTGTTTACCCCTTCCCCTTAAAAGAACCTTAAAAAAATGCAAAATACTACATTTTTGTGACAGATCTTTTGGTTCACTATTGATCTGGAATGAACAATCGAGTGCCCAGTTCACCCAGCGTTATTTGGCCAGTGGCTACAAACATGTGTATTGATAACTTCCAGTAGTATAAGAGCCTTGATGTTAGACACAAATGGAATCTTGAGGATTGAAATGGATAAATAAAAAATAAAAAAAAAATATTTTATTTGTAACTGGCCACAATATATATATATATATATATATATATATATATATATGTTATGCTGTGCTCTTTGATTTTGCGTTTTAAAACACCCCATAAATGCTCTATTGGATTCAAATCCGGAGACTGGGCAGGCCAATCCAACAAGTCAATACTGTTATCCGCAAACCAACGCATCGTGGTCGCTGATTTATGGCAAGGCGCATTATCTTGCTGGAATAAAACGCCATTTGAATTTGTGTCGCCAAAAATTCTTGAAATTGAAGGCACTAATGCTGTTTCTAGTACATTAATGTACTTTTCACTATTCATACGACCTTCGCATATGAACATTTCGCCGACACCATCCGCAGCCATGCAGCCCCAAATCATAATGCTGCCTCCGCCGTGTTTTATGGTCGGCACTACACAATCTGGGTGATATTCTTCGCCTTTCCGTCGCCTCACAAACGTCACATCTGGCGTTCCAAATACCTGTAAAGTACAAAAAAATAGCACACATTAAAAAAGTTTATACCATTTTAATTTGAAGAGTACTACAAAATTTATCATTGTAATTGTGTAATAAAATAATTAATAAAACTAACCTCGAAGTTGGATTCGTCAGACCAGAGAACGTTAAACCAATCCGTCTCTGTCAAATGTTGGTGTCTCAGAGCCCAATCAAGCCGTTTTTTTTTGTTCGCTTCTGAAAGCCACGGCTTCTTCCTGGCTTTGCAGCCCTTTAAGCCTGCTTCTACTAGCCGCCTTCTATCCGTTCGAGCGCTGATCGGCTTTCCGGACTCTTCAGTTAAAGACGCAGCTAGCTCCGAAGTTTTTTTCTGTCTTTCAAAGACTCACGGATAAGTTTCCTGTCCTCACGGCTTGTAGTAACTCGTTTTCTGCCGGTTTTTGGTTTATTTGCGTGAGTGCCGGTCTCCGCAAACCGTTTGATAGCGGATTGTACTGCGCATCGCGAACATTTTACTAAGTTCGCAATTTCTTTTTGCGACTTTCCTTGCTCGTGTAAAACCTCACACGATTTTCGAAACTAATTTCGTATTGTTTTGGCATTTTTAGTTCAGTATTTTTTCAATTTAATCACGAAACCACAAATGTACGATCTTTACACTATGATTTCCAAATGCAGACTGACCGAATATTACAAATAAACGACCAAGAAAAAACGAATATTTTATTATTGATGCACCAGATGTTTTATGACCACCAAATATGCGGCCCATTTGTTTTAAATAGCGTGTCATTATGCTGGTAATCCTTTAAAAAAAGAATATTACTCGTTGTTCACCTAGCACAGATGTGCAGTAACTTTATTGGGGGTGCCTAATACTTTTGGCCAAGGCTGTATATATATATATATATATAATTTTAAAAATATTCATTGATATATTAGTAGCATTTAAATTTATAAAACTTATACAATATATATTTATTTAATGAAATATATTTGTCTAGGCTAGTAATGATTTTTAAAAAATGCCTCATAAAACTAAATTTGGATTTAACCGCAAGTGCCCTTATGTCACTGTCTACTCCTGCCCTATTATATCTTTGAAATTTAAACAACGTTTCACGATATAGTTTGTGGAAGTGTAATGATGTAGTATGTAAGCTACACATTGATTTATTTATACCTCCACCTATCCAATTGTGTTCAAACATGAAGTTTATGGGCTAGATAGCAGGAAATTAAAAGCGTAAATCTATGAGATGTTGATTTATGTTCTTATAGTGTATTTTTATTGCAGGAAAGCTCGTGACATTCATTTTATGAAGCGAGTTCAAGCCAAGTGGCAGATGAAGATGTCTATGAAAACAAATAAGTTCCAGAAACACTACCGGCCACAAGTTAACTTCTAAACACTATACAAACTTCTAAACACTATACATGTTTATAAAACGTATATTTCAAATGTTTAGATGTATTGTTATTTTTCATGATGCGGTCCAGTAGACAATTGACCTGAGTGAATCACCTAAAGAATGGTTACTCAGAAGTTGGTACATAAATAATATTCAAAAATGTTAAAAAAGAAATTGAATTATCCAACATGAACAATTTCCGGTTTCCGGTAAAAAAGTAGTCTGTGTGTTGGGGTCTGTGCATTGACCTCATTTATTTGAATATAAAGTAAATAAATATGTATCTAGTTATTATTGCACATTCAAAGACCAAAAAATTTGTTGTGTCATTTATTTCTGTTTTGAATAGAACTTAGGTAAATTACATATTCGATATTAAATTCTGATGAACGGTTATAATACGGAATAAAAACTGTTTATTGTTTAGTTATTTTTTTTCTTCTTATATATTTATATTTCTTTTGATAATCTTTGTCATTTAAAGGACTAGCTTGGTTCAATGTCCATGGGATTTTGACCGGCGTGGGATCTATCTTTAAACTCAATCTGTACAGTGGAAAGGCGTTGATCTTTCCGCCATAATAACTCGATATCAGTTTAGATAAACCTTCGTTTATAACGTATTTGGGTTCAACGTTTGGTAGTGCATTAAAGTATTTATTAACTTTGGTAATGATTTCTTTTTCGCCTTCCAGTTTTAGATCCGAAGCGGTAATCGACGAAATTATGACGAGTGCCTAAAATACAGAAAAATTGCTGCAAACATTATTTTTTTCCTCATAATCCATAAATAATCTTAATCTCATAATAAGAGAAGTAAAAATTATAGCTCAAGATTACTGGCAAGGCCGGATTGGTGCACTTCACGTAATACAAATAAATGTATCAGTATCTCAGATTTTTCCACAGTGTTTTCTTTAATAAGTAATAATTAATTTGTAACACTTGGCTGTGTGGTTCCGGTCTAAGAATACGATTACGCTCGAAGTTGTAGACGAGTATGTCTACCTAGGACAAACTGTCCAATTGGGTAGGTCCAACTTCGACAAAGAGGTCGCGCGAAGAATTCGACTCGGCTGGGCAGCATTCGGGAAGCTGCGATCCATCTTTACGTCTAAAATACCCCAGAGCCTACCAACCAAAGTTTTCAACCAGTGTGTTGCCAGTGATGACATATGGCACTGAGAAGTGGTGTTTTTACTGTTGGCCTCATCAGGAAGATTGAAGTCTCTCAAGTGAAGTCAACGAGCTAAGGAGAGGACTATGCTCGGGGTTTCCCTACGTGATAAATTCGGAATGAAGAGATTCGCAGGAGAACTAAAGTCACCGACATATCTCTTAGGATTTGTAAGTTGAAGTGGCAATGGACAGGCCACATTGCTCGTAGAACCGACAATCGATGTGGAGCAAAAGTTTTCGAGTGGCGACCACGAACTGGAAGGCGTAGCGAGGGACGGCCCCCCACTATATGGACCGACGACCTGGACAGAATTGCAGGGAACCGCTGGATGCGGGATGTGAGTAGCCGTTCTAAATGGCGTTATGTGGGGGAGGCCTATATCCAGCAATGGACGTCTTAAGGCCGATGATAATGATGATGATGAACACTTGTGTAACTAAAAAATTGAGGTAGGCATGTTGAAGTCGAATTAATTCACCATACATTTATCATTTCATAATTTTTTTTTATTAAAATTGTCGATCGCCCATTCGACCGACCTAGGTTCGAATTCGAATCCCATAGGCACAAAATTTTTCGAGGTTAATGCTAGGAACACAGAAAATAATTACTTGGTTCATCGCTTGAGTAAAGTAACGATGGAATAGGAAAGTACTCAAGAGGTGGAGTATTTTCTAGGCATTCTGAATCACGAGAAGAGACTCGTTCCCTGCAGTGGGTCGGCAACGGGTTGAAACCACAATCACGTATTAGGTCCTACTTACCAATAAAATTAATATTTCCTGGCATGCGATCATGTTTCTTTTTTTATTTACTATGGTCTTATCTTAAGTGTGTTTGTAGAGTTTGTTATGGGTGGTGACTACGTTAATTTTGAATTAGAAACTGTAATAAAACGGTAGAATTTAATACTTATAGTCCATAGAAATCTTTTTTATTATCAATAAAAATAATAAAAATAGACTTGTACGTTGTTTCGTAAAAAATATCCAAATATTGATATAAAAATGTTATATATTTATTTGTATATATACTTTTTTGTATTTATTGCCTGGCTAACTTTAATGCTTGATATAAAAAAAGAGGAATAATATAAACGTCATTGGGTAAATAGCAACCTTGTATATTATTTGTATATTTCTTTTAATAATTTCCCTGATACAAATACTAATCAAAAAACATTAATATTAATCATAGATAACTATATAATAACTATCGCTAGTATCATTGCGAACATTGTACTTGTTAGGTGTAATCATTTTAGAGCTTAGAATACTTCGGCCCAATTACATGGATTATGGTAACGCCGAAACTTTGGTGGCTGCGAGATACTCGAACGGCAGTCACGGAACTCGGCCGTTAGGTTATCTCGTAGGGCGTGATACTCAGATACAGATACTCTGACCGGTGTTATCCCGTCTCTCCCTCCGTACTAAGCTACGGGTGTACGAGTGTTACATCTGCTTGCTGCCTGATCCATGTCAGCGTTGGTGCGCAAGTGTCATCCGACGAAGCAGAATTTGTCACTCGAGTCATTGCAGGTTAACTTTACATCTAGTCCTAACTAATCCGTCTGATCACGTCATGGCAAATGGATTGAAACATGAAAAAAAAAATTATAAAAAATCGCTACGATTACAATT
This sequence comes from Megathymus violae, assembly GCA_003671415.1. Taxonomy (NCBI): domain Eukaryota; kingdom Metazoa; phylum Arthropoda; class Insecta; order Lepidoptera; family Hesperiidae; genus Megathymus; species Megathymus violae. Next base: position 2,278,894 of record PDGT01000023.1, on the reverse strand, counting down.
CAAAATATTATCATATAGAATGTTGGAATTAATATAAATTAATTATCTAAACAATTTATTAATTATTTGGTTGCGAGTAGCCACTGGCTGGGGGCAGCGCAGGACCGATCGTCATGGAGATCCTTGGGGACGCCTATGCCCAGTAGTGGGCGTTGTCCGGTTGAGAAGATGATGATGATCATATTTATAAACCATTTAGGAACTTGGTACATAAAATTTAAAAACATTAGTAATGATTTTTTAATTTTTTTGTGCATCTTTCTCTGAGTGGAAGGTCTGTATCGGTAGGTCTATAACGCCCCGAGGAGTAGTTCCTCTTCTGGAGAATCCTAACGCAGCTCGAAGAACGCATAAACCAGCTTCTAGTGTCCGCTCTCTGTCAGTTTCGTTCCCTAGAGCAGGGTTTATTTCCACCAGGTCAAAGGCTCTTAAACGTCCAGTTGCATGAATGATCTCTAGTAGATTTATCGCCTCACGAAGCGTCAGTCCCCCACGAACTGTTGAAGTAGTATTATTTTAAAAGATATATATTTATTGTTGTTTTGAAACTAAAATTACATACTTTCGTGATGACACTAGGCCGCACGAAAAGATGTGCGAAAAAACGTTTTTTTTTATAAAAATTTACAAAAAAAATCCTCTTTGAAATTACGAACATTTATTAGTAAAAATACGAATTTTTAAGTGTGAAATTTCTCATTACATTTTTAAGAGTTAACTTGAAAAATGTCAGTTCTTCAAGTAGCATTATTGGATAAAGGCGCGTTTGAGGTAACCGCGTACTTCTACTAGGATGAATTTAACCTCGGTCGATAATTTTGAGAAATGAAGAAAGAAGTGGTTGCTTTTGACGGCTGTTACGGGAGTGAAAGTGTTAGTAGCGAAAAAAATATTTAAAAAGAATAGGTTAACTATCTATGTATGAAGACAGTCATAATTTATTATGGAGTTGATCGTTGAAAGATTTTACACGAGCACTTTCGAGTAACTGGAATAGCTTAGCGTCGGATGCCTCACAATTTCATAACTGTTCAGAAACAAGCCAACGTAGAATGATACCTTGATATGATTGATAAATTTAAAGCAATCTCGTCTCGACTTATTAACAACATTGCTAAAGGTTATGATGAAATATTTATGTAAGACTTTTCAATATGATCTAAAAATGAAGCGCGAGACTACAGTATTGCTCTTTCGAAATGAACCAGTCCCTACCAGAATTAAATGATCGAGAAACGTAGCGCTAGTTTTTTTCACTTTGCTGGACTACCTGATATCAATCGAAGTAGCATTAATATCGAATGGCATACTATGAAATTCCTAAAGTGTTTACTGCTGTGAGCACCAAGCGATCTAATGAAAGATGTCGAAGAGTTACTGCCTCAATATGACAATGCGCCCGTGCATTCAGCTCTGAAAACGAAGGACTTTCTGTACCGTAAAGCGCTTAAACTTGTGGGTCACTCTTCTTATAGCCATCATTTCCTAGTTTTTTCCCTAAAATCAGCTGAAAGAAAAAGCCCGATGATGAAATAGCTGCCGTTCGAGCATTCCTTAGAAGAGGTGTCTAAGGTGGTTTATAAAATTAGATTAAAAGTATGAATCTTTCTGTAGATATGAGAAAGAGTTCTTTTAAAAATATATACTAAAAGCTTTAACTTGTTTATTTTTAGTTCGCAAAATATTCTGAGTGCCCCAGAATTAAATAATAATTCTAGCGGCAATTGAGATGTTCCCGATAATCCACGTATTTCTAGTCTACATGAACCAAATTATACAATAATATTATTGTATTATAATAAATATTATTCACAATCGAAGAGGGGCGGGTGCCAAAATGTATCTTCACTCGGCATACATCTACTACCAACAAGGATCTTTAGACATTACGAAAAAAATTCCCTTATTTATATAAATGAAAATAAATATTCGTGAAACTGTTCGCTTAAGTCCTCACTCAAATGACTAGTAAATAAATAAATGTAGGTAACTCGAAAAATGGTCTTGAAATATATTTAACTGTCAAAATAAATTAAATATATCTACTCTTACGTAACTCACCTGGTGTCCCGGTACTCGGTGCTTCAATGGCATCTAAAGAATCAATGTCGAAACTAACATGGATGGGTTTTGCCATGTCAGGGTCTAACACGTGAAGTAAGTGCATAATTGATTTTTGTACGCCGTATCTGTAAAAGAAACGTGTGAATTATGAGTAAATACTAAAGTTTTCTTACATGAAACAAGAGTTTGTTTCTTTTCATAACTTTTGATTCTAGAAATTCACGATAGTAAATACGCCATACATATACATTATATGGATTCTAGAGTGGGTTTGGGATTTATTAATGGTAAGTGATCACCACTGGCCATGCACGTTCATTATCCGAAACTCTACTAAATACTTTACCTATTTTTCACTATTCACCACTTACCTGTGCTCTGTCAGTTACATTAAAAAGAAATGTTTTTGTTAACTTACTGATCAATATCCTCCATAGTGAATGCAGGTACATTATACTTTTCTATAGCAAATCTTTCGTACTTATCGACGGACCGTAGACCAATATAGCCAAGATTCTTTATTGAGAACCTAAAATTATATTCCAAAATAAACAGTTAATATACAATTAAACATATTAACAAAATAATTAAAAAAAAAAACAAACAAAACGAATACTAACACATAAAACTATAAGTGTAATGTCCAAAATGTTTTTTGTTATAACCACACCACTATTACCATCACAACTTCATCATGACCACAGACTACTAAAAGTAGCATTTGGTCCCCCGTTAAGCGTGAGAACGTCTTTTCTCTCAATATGTGAAAATACATTTTGAATTTGGAACGATTACAAAATATTTGAACATACATCTACTATGTATTTTAATAGACAGTTTTTTTGAACAAATTTGTAGTAAGCAGATAAAAATTAGATTAATATGGTTGTAACACTCTTTTATTTTCTCGCATTCAATTTAAATAGTAAGAGTTCATAACTAGTGAAAGAAAAATAATATCGGTTCACTATCCTTCACACAGCTCAGAAGTAAGTTACTGCTAGACTACAACCTAAGCTAATGCGAATGAAATTGGAGACTCTGGACTTCGTTTTCATAACTGCATGGTTGGGCTTGGATCTATCTTTATAATGATGAGTCCAATCTAATGCACGCCAAATTCAAATTGACACACTACACTTTTGAGAAAATTATGGAGAACTCTCGGAAATATACATAGGTCCGCTTACAGTGTTTTGGGTCATCGAAGCAAGCGATAATTAATTTGTAACTGATACATAACATAAAATATTTGTTGTGCATGCAGGTTGTGAATCTTGGCCGCCCTTGTGCGACTTTTAATCAACGAGGCTATTTAATGATTACTACAAAGACCATGGCTACTTCGTATTTAATTAATGACATAACTATTACTCACTTAGGAACTTGCCAGTCCATAGTAGGTAAATAGGGCCAGTAATCTGCCATTTCTTTAACTAATAAAGCAACAGGCATGCCATGTACAGAGCCTGAACCGGATGTCTTGTTGGTGTTGATGTCAGCATGAGCATCGACCCAGATAAGGAGCATGTCTTCGTTAACGTTTTGGTGACCGTCGACAGTGCCTGAACGAACAATTAATAATAAGTTATATTTTTAATATTCAATGTATGATAAGACAAACATTATTATCATGTAGTTATAATTACACAACGCTACAAAAAAAAAGTTGTGTTTGTTCTACAAATTATTTTATGATTTTTGTATTCATTCTGATTTAAAATAAAGGAAAAATACCTATATTTATTAAAAAGTATGTTTTTGCTGTAGTTACGATAATAAATCCTTTTTTTTCAGTAATCATATATCATTTAAAATAAAAGTATTCGATAATTTTTAAAAATCCC
>PDGT01000023.1:2252968-2274731 GCA_003671415.1 Megathymus violae | reverse complement strand
GTTGCTTGTAGTAATTGCAAAAGATTTTCGAAAGAACAAAACTTTAGTAAAAGAAATGTTTGTTTTACTAAAATTTTGTTAATATAAATAATTGTTTATAATGTTTACTATTATCTTTATTTAACATAAGTTGCTATCGACTGGAGAAAAGGAAGATTTCAAAAGGGTAGTTTCTGGATTTTTAGGAAATAACAAAGTTGAAAATCACATTAAACAGCTGGTTGGTACAATTTTAGAAGACTTTAAAACTGTGGGCTGCAGAATGTATCTAAAGTACACATGCTGCATGCTCATTTAGATAAATTTGAAAACAACATGGGGGCGTATTCAAAACAACAAAGTGAACATTTTCATTAAGACATTATAGACTTCAAACACCGTTATCAGGGCCTGTACAACGAAAATATGATGGGGGACTAAATTTGGGGCTTAGTGAGAGAAAGGACTTGTAACATGACAGAAAACGTAATAGAGTTCACTTTAAACGTTCTTCTACTATTTTGTAATATTGTGTTTATGTATATATACGGACCATATATCAGCTGCATGGTAGGATCCGATAAGTGACGCTGCAGCCATGTTACAAACAAACTCTCTATTTATGGATCGATTTAAAGTCAAGGGATGTAAATAAGTTTACATAATAACATGTATATATTACTTGCCTACTTTTCAACTCTGCTGTAGCAGAACAATTATACCTACTCCCGAAATTTAAAGGCTCGTGTTTAGTTTACCTGATTGTTAATAATTTCAAAGAATATACCTCATACTGTATAATAATAATGTCAAATTTTTGCGGTGCGGTTTGTTATAAAATTCATATACCGATATATTTAATTACCTAATAGAGACTAAATCATTGCACACGTAAATAACCGTATCTTGTGTTGGACGCTTTAAAAGAGGTTTTTCTCTCGTACATGTAATTAGCTAATGCGAATGTCGATTAGTAAAATTTCATTACGATAGTGTTGTCGCATTTGCTCTCGTAATTAACTTACGTGATTAACTAATGAATCCTTAATTGGGACGCGAAAATTTCCCGTGTTCCATTAGGTTGTTTCGTGACATTCGAACAATTTGATATACTGTAGTCCACTCGTAACGTCGTTATTTAACATCTTGTTATATTTATTTAGAAAAAAACATGTCTATTTGGGCAATTACAAAACGAATTAATTTTAAAAACATGCGAAAATAGATTTGGTAATATTATAGCATTTTTAATAAACGATTCAAATTAAATAGCCAAAGATTATTTGCAATCAGTGCATCAGGTAAATGAGCGTTACTCTTACCTACACCAATAGAGTGATCTCCACCTATAGTAACAGCCACTCGATCATCTTTTAACACCTGCGTGACCTTCTCAGACAGCTTTTTGTTACACTCAGAGATCAACGGTAAATGTGCCATGTTGTCTACATCCACTGGATCTGGACATCCTTGTGTCTCGATGTCTCCATAGTCTTTGACATCGAGTCCATCTGTATATTAAAAAATATATATTTAAGGCAGTGTTTTTCAATATTGTCTAAACTATGACCCGTTATAAGAATAATTTGAAGTTCGAGACGAATCCATACATGACTAAGAAACACACAACCTGTCTCTAGCTACTATTACATATTCTTGTAAATACAAACCGTAATTTTGTACCTACATTGTGTACTGTAATACACACCAATAATCGATAATAGCTATCGATAGGTGTCAGTAACTTAATGCCAGAAATTTAATTGCTAGCGAATGAGACTGTTTTTGAGCAACTTCGTATTGTCTGTTTATTCAATAAATTCCTCACTTATTTATCTGCTGTCAAGGCTATTTAATATAATAGATTACGGTCCACTAGTGTATCGCGACCTACACTTTGACGACTAACAAGGGACTGATATGTATTTTAGAGACGATTCATAATAGGTAAGGGTACATGCCTGATGTTTTTTGGCGGGGAACCTTTAAAAGATCCAACATTTTAGAGGACGATCGATCTTAATTAGATTTTGTTACTTTTAATCCACCTCCCTAGCCAGGCATGGCAAAATCCCTATCGTCACGTACAGGTAGCATTGGGATTAAATTGGGTGATACATACCACACCCCGGCGGGACTCTTCGCTGTAGACTCGTCTGTTATAAGCAGGGTGCATCACGTTCATATGTTCAAGTTTTATGGAAATCTTATACACTCGTATATGTATACATATAATCCTTAGTGTCTGTTAGTGACTATAAATTTTGAATGTCTTGACTATATAGTTTTAGTTATAATTAGATAAGATTTTTTATGAGAAAATAATAATTTATATGATCTAAATATCTCCAGAGAAGCTGGTTTATAATAGCTGCTGCGGGATATATACCACGAATAAAAAAAATAAACAATCATTTCTACTGATTATAAAATTTATACGGTATCCATCATAAGGGATCGTAATTAGTTTCTTAAATTGTAAGAAAGACATTAAATCTGACACAGCCCTGAAGTATTATTAGGAACTTGAAAATTTACAGCAGTTCCAATTTTTAACTATTAATAATTTGAGTAATATATTCTATAAATTATCAATATACATTTATTGACCGAGGAGATCATGACAACAAAACGTCACAGATTATAGAATACATAAGTTAATTAAATTGATACATCCTTAGATAGCATTAAACGTATATACTGTTTAAATTAATTTTGAATAATAAGTAATATATAGTATAGTTACTGATAAAAAAACACTTACCGATTTCTTTTAGATTTGCTATCAAGCCGGCTGATCTCAGCGCTGCGGGTGCGATGCTCACACCATATTTTTTCTGTCCCTTCTCAAATGGCACCCCTATGATGCCTATTTTGTTCAACGGTTTCCATTTCTTGCCCTCACTCATTTTTCTCACGAACACTCTGACAACATTCATTTTTATTACTCTTCACGAAATTCACTACGCACTGTGTACACGACTTGCTCAAAACATTTTTTGTTCTTATGAGCTGAGGCAATCGAACAATACACTTGGAATACAATCTACTATTCTTATCAATCTCGCTTGGAACGTGTCAAAGGTCAAGGAATTAAACCAAACTTAAAGTCGTATTAGTAGACTTGAAATATTTTATTTTCAGAAAATATAATGTTCTGTATGCTTTGTTACATTTAACTTGATTATGCATATTGCAATCAAATCTCTATATATTATTATCTTAGTATCTATTTGAAAATATGAAATGGGTAAAATTAGGTGGAAAAAATATTTCGTATACTTACCAAATTTAAATACACTTATGTATATTAGAAAAAATGGGTGTGTTTGCAAACTGCGGGTGTGTTCCATATATTTATACCTGAATTAGGTGTACTAGATACCTATTGATACTGCGAAGATATCATTTTAGACACGGAAATTAGCGATCACATTAAAAAGCGTGTGCTGAAAAATCACGCTAATTTCCTCTTCAATAGTATATTGATTGCAAAAACGTATAAATACCGAGTCACGATATTTTGTTTGGGGAAAAAATACCACTGCTGTTATATAAGTACTTTAATAGTAAATATAAAAACATAAATACATTTCGTTATAACCCTCACCTGCGCAAAACTTATTTGTGCGCGAAACGGGATAGATATTTGTGCTTGAGTTTTCTCTATCCACGTCAAGTAGGGATTGATAACAGTAAATATATTGCGTCTGACCTCATCCATCTTGAGTGCTTTTGATATACATGGACATGCAGTAATGCCTACTACTGCTGAGCCGAGTATTAGGGGCGCACCTTTACCAAAATGTTGGTTATTCGTTGTGCTATTGGAATATTCAGTTCCACAAACGCAGTAATACCATGTCGGATTTATACACGGTGTTTGATGATAGATCTGTTTGCTTAAAGCAAAAGCCTTCGTGTTATGAATCTTTGCAAATCCAACCACAATTAATTGCTCTTTTTCTATTTGTGTCGCATTCATATTACCTATTTTAGGTGTCTCTATAAAATGATTCAAAATTGGTCGACGTATGAAAACGAGGCCTATGTTACTATGCATTTTAATTACATTATCCTTAGATTCTTGGAGCTCATAAATGTAATTAGTATGTAACTTTACAAAAGCAATTTCAAAAATGTTGTGGATACTCGTATTTTTATTGTAAACTGCGACTCCAACTGCGACATAATGGAGCTCGGGGGTAATACAATTTCCAGAAGTAATTATTGTACGCTCACCTATTATTATGCCCGAACATTTAAAATCTTTGTAGGTGTTTAATAATGCAACAATAAATTGATATCTTTCTGCTAATAATTCAGTTCTTTTCCAGTATGGAACATTTGGCAGTTTTGTATATGAACTTACATTAGTAAGTCTGATGGCTAAAAATATTAATAGAGGGAAAATTAATTCAATACAATTATTGAACATCCAAGCCAATGTAATAATTGTACTGATTGATTGTCTAAAGCATTTCACAAATATATTTTTCTGATTTATTATCTAGTTTATTTTCTGATGACGTTTTACTAATCAATACACTGTCATTCATACGTTACTCCTTGTTTAAGACACGCGCTGAAATCTTTACTTTACTTACTATACTGCGGTAGTTATAATAGACATCAGCAAAGAGAGGAGAAAAAAAACGAGTATATTTTTCGCATAAAAAATTACTTTAAATTTTACGATAAACCTTCGCTATCATTCACAACACTAATATTTAAAATGTAACGGGGCTGCATCTGTAGCACATATCTAATATTCTTATTGATAGAACTAGGAAAGCATATCGCTGAAATAGTAATTTGAAGCAAAAATGAAATTTAGAAAATTCTTGACAAAAAATAATAATTATTATTATTTAAGTGCAGGTGGATTTTTTGTACGTAAGGCGCAGATTTTCAGCGTAGGTTTAAGCTTAATGATATATTGATGACAAAAGACCTCTTCCAAAACTCTTTGAAGTTAAGAACAGTTGGATTTTCAGTCTTAGTGAATAGGCCGATGTGTTTTATCTTCTGATCTCAAAGAGAAGTCTTGGTAGAAAAGGCATACTCCAGATATTACAAGGTTAAGTGGTGATATTTTCAAATGCATTCAATTTACTTTTTACTGAAATAACTATACTCAAAGTGATAGGTATGTTAATAAAACACAATGTTATTGAAAGTCGCATTGTACCGTCACAGACATCGTAGGCGTGTGAGAGGTCAGTGTTCAATATATTAGAGGAACTTATGTTTTATTTCGATGTTATAATTTAATTCGAGGGATTATATTAACCTTAAATATAAAATTAAATGGTTGGTATAGTAGGTAGTACATAGTAGATGAGTAATTTAGAAAAATAGAGCATACACAAATAACTTTTTTATTGGAGCATCTATATTAATCAAGATACTGACCGATTATATATGAAATGGTTTTTTTTTATTTCTACTTAGCCAGGTACAACATTCTTAGTTTGTAGTAGCTTGTTATTGTAGTTTACCATGTGGTGTCCGTGGAAATTTGATATTAAAGAAATTAAATCTATACTAATATTATAAAGAGAGTGCGATTTTTGAGTTTGTCATGAGTAAGTCAAAATGATTTATGTTATATCTCAATAAAATTAGAAACAAGGAAAACACTTTAACTGTTATTCAACTATTTATCTGGCAAAGGCAAATTGGCTTATATCTAGTGTCTTTATATTATTGTTTGGCTCAAATAATAGACTGAAATTTTTTATGTTAATAGCCGACAAACGAGCAGACGAGCCACCTAATGGTAAGTGGTTACCGTCGCCCATGGACATCAGCTAGACCAAAGGTATCACTGATGAGTTGTCGGCCAGGAAATGAGAAGAAGGTTAGAAAGAAGATACTGGCTCTCAAGCTCCCAGCCGGAACACGACGAGTCGTTTGGCGGCTGACTCAAGCAGGAGGATGGTAGCTAGCCAGGCAGGCTTCACGGAAAGATAATAATACCCGTAATAATATTAATGACTTAATAATATTACTGATAATATAATCCATACGCGAAGTCCTACCACTAAGCAGGCTGGCTTCTGTCGCCTCTTATGACATCCTGTTCTGCTGGCATGGGATTGGGGCTAGTATTCTAAGCCATACGGCTAAAACGTTTGACGTCGGATAATATACTGTCACTTTGAAAAGTTCTCTAAAATGGTATTGTTTCAAACGCCAAAATAGTATTCCGACTTGAATAAATCCGAGTTCATTCGACACGGACAAATTTGTTGTTTCCTAATATATTATATAAATGGCCTAACTTGAGTGTTGAGTTAAACTATAAGATATTTTAAAGATTAAACTATAAGAATTTGTATTACAAATATCTGATCTGACTTGCATTGACAAATCTAATACTTCCTATACTATATTCGGTTTCCAGGTCGAAGATTTAAATTCTAAAATCCGTGACCGTAGCGCATATCTAAGTTTTTTCGATGTTTGCGACTAGGAGTATTGTTTATGGTCATGAAGGTAACAAAGAAGAATTGTGTTCAGTGGCTACTTGAGATTATACCAATCAGCTGCTTTATTTTTTATTTTTGTTATATTTTATCAATCTCCACGAACATTCCGTATTATGCAGGCTTTAAACAATAAAATGCTGTTGAGAACATTAGAAATTAGCCTGCCTAAGCAACTGTCTCTGACATTTCTCTCTGATATTTTTTGCAAACTGTCGTCACGACTATGCAACACAATGTCTCTTTTATAAAATTGCTGTCCAGCTATCACAATATAATAACTAGAGATTTTATCATTCGAAAGGTATTTTAATATTCCGGATGGAAATAGGTTATTTAGTAAAGAAATCTATATCTCTCAGTCTAAAATCAATAATCTTAAAAACTAAAATAAAATAACAATAAGGATTTGATTACTGTTTGTATATGTATGTAAAAATTAAGTTTCCCGAAGGAAGCGTGGCCAGGCTACTAGTTTCTATATAAAACATGAAATTCCGAGCACCAAACATTTTGATGCATTTAAGTGTAAAAAATCAATTGTTCTATTGATGTCATGGGTTTTTTTCCAATTATAAACATTCAGTGCAGGAATACTAAAACAAAATTTTTTATATTAATGAAAAGAGATGTCGTTTTTTCGATTTGTTGCGTTTAGTCCATTTAAAAGTTGTAACTTTGATATTCGTTATGTTTACTGGTATTATACAAAACAGTTACTACATTCTACACACATCGGGAAGCGTACTCGCATACATGATAATTATACATAATAACTGCAATGACTAAATCGCTCTGACAACTGATCATGTAACTAGTACGAAGCGTACTCCACCACGTAGCTGAGATGTTGGTTAGTGACCCAATTATTTGCGTGACATTAGTAAGCATGACTCGGCGGAAGAAATAGTTTTAACTTGCATTATTGCGGCACAGCAGTGTCCTAAAGCGAACCTGTGGCGCTCCATTATGATGAGTGAATACCGGGTAACATTGGGTATTTCAATAACATCTGGCGACAGGTCGGGCTACGCAAATGCATTTCCCATTAAAGGCTAACCCGAACGGCAGAAGTTCTTAAGCCATCGAGGGACTTCCGACAAGTCGTACTAAAGTCCAGCGGTAACAAGACTGATTACAACATTCCTACAATCGGATAAGAGTTTTTCTATTTCAAGAAAAATCTATTTCAATAGTTAGTATGTGATATGATGGGCACCAGCCATCTCCCCTTTAAAAATTCACTGTACTGAAAGTTATGTTTATAGTTCGCGTGTTGGTACCACCTCGTTTGAACATAGGTACACTATGGTGAGATTTTAATTCTTGGTTGACTTAATACAACCACAACTTGAAAACCGTGGATTTATTAACGTCTTAGTCTAAGACTATAAAAAGTAAACATTAATTTCGTAAAGGTAAAGATATTGATGTTTAACAGGTTGCAGTTTCCTTGTGTTGTGACGTGGCGTGACAGCCAACAACAAATCATACATTGAATAGATTATAGATACTATCACGCAAAGCGACATACGCGTATCGTACTACAGCAGTGTGCCTGTAACCATATTAAATGTATGAAATCGATATGTACTGGCGTGTCACGTCACGTTATCTTAAAATAGTGTATTTGTAACTGGAAACTTACCGTTGACTTCAACTTAAACAGATAGGTACTTAATCAAATCAACCATAGCCTTTAACTTCGAACAGAACTTAATTTTAAATTACTTGAGGGAGAAACGAATTTGAATTACTTGTCTGAACAAATAACTACTTTAAGATATAACTAATTTTATTTCAGTTACATTTGGTTAATTAACTTATATAATAATAATATATATATATATATATATATTTTAAATAACTCTTACGTCAAAAACGTTTTTAAACGTTTTTGCTTATCGTATATAATTATCGATATCTTTTTTTATATATGTATGTAGAAAACTTATATTTTAGGGCCACACGGAACAACTGATACTCAATACCGATATGTCACGTATATTGTATTGTTAGATGAATCTCTTTTGCAATCTAGTCATTCATGAACAGAGCGCTTTTGGGTTTAAGCTGAAATTAATTTATAAAATTGGTTGTTGTGATTAATAACAGTTTATTATAATTGACGAGTTTGTGGCGTCTTGATTGTAGAATTAACAATTTAATAAAATGATCGACTATTATTTGAAATTGTCACGTTTCATGCAATTACCAATAATCATTTGACAATAACATTGATTAAAAAATGATGAAGGATTGTGGAAAATTTTTGGTCATATCAGGAATTTATGAAGTTTATTTTATATGCTTTAACAATTGTAGAATTCACATGTAAAATATAAAGTAAATCAATGTATTAAATCATAAAATATTTTGATTCGAGAACCATAAAAATTGTCATTTAATAAATGTGTCAATTTTATCATCGTATATTCACATATAGATTATTTATAATGGTATAACGATAAAAACACTGGATATTATACACATTACCTGTAAAATCATACACGTAGTCATTTTAGTTGACGTAATCAATTTAATGACTAAAAAAACAAAACAACAAGGTGGGAGTGTACATAAGTATGAAAGGAAAGTGCGGTTGAATGAAAGGAAAAGACATACTGCGCCGACCTAAGACTCTGAGATAAGGTAAGGCAGATGATGATGATCAATTTAAAGACTACATTCGTGTAAGAGTACTGCTTTAGTGTGACTCCTTTTACGTAAAAACTGCAATCACGAACTAAAGAAGGAGATAAAAATAGTAAAGTACGTAAGAGACAAAGTATAGCGTTACACATTGAATTGGACTTGGAAATTAAATGACATCGAAATCTGTCTTGACGTAAAAGTACAATTGAGTTTTCAAATGTGTACGGAACTTGAAATATTTATTTACTGTGTTTAAATAACAAGTAGACAAATATTTTACAAACTTCCAAAGGATATATAAGGAAATAAATAACCTTTTAAAGTGAGCAAACACTGAAAAATCGGAGAGCAAGAGACAAGCGGAAAGAGAATTTTTCTTTATTAATTAGATTTTCTTTTTTCCTGCTTCTGTCTATTATAGCGTATAATCGTATTACTTATTTAATTTCGTTTATGTACATAAATGAATAGCTCTGTGTTGGAAAATATTTGTAAATTAGAGTTTACTGCTATTCATCTTATTAAATTACCACCTTGTTTATGTTCTTGTGGCGTTTATACCTCAAAGGCTTGTATTAATTGTGAATGTGAGCTAGATGGATGACCGCTTATAGTAGAATTACAAGAGAACTACCGTGCTTCGGAGAGTACATAAGTCGCTTGTGGTTCTTATCGTTGGATTCATAAGGTATTTTATCATTGATGTTGAATGCCACATAAACTCACTTTCCAAGCAGGCCCGCGTGTAATGTTCTGTGTCTGTTTGGAAGAGGTTGATGTAACAATTTTGGTTATATTGCGTGTAATTGATAAAAATCAATCTGTCATTGCATAGATTAGGCAAAGTAAATTTAACACAAATTGATCTTTTGTATAAACGAAAAAGCCACGCCATAATTGTGTCAATTATTACACCATAAACGTAATATACTCGTACTAGCGTATATTATTGTATTAGTGGATTACACTTGAATGTAGTAGCTATTGGCCCCACTTACCTATAATTGTACTAGAATGTTCACTTGAAAGCCCGATGGACTGACCTAATTTTAAATCCAATTTTTTAAGAATGTCTTATGAATGTAAATTGAGCGTGGTTCCTTTAGGGCAAAATCCCTCAGGAAAGAGTCCCTTGAATTTTTTTCTGAGAATTTATTCCAGATGTATTAAGAAGTCATAATCATATTTCTGAAGGCGTGTTCCGTTTAATTTGCTTCGACAAACATTTTGACATTTGTTTTGTTTTGTCGTGTACCTATAAGTTAGTAAAGATTTCTAAAGGGCAATTTAAAAAAGTATCGAGGTATCTATTTTTGTATAAGAGACTAAAAATTTAAGGACAAGTGCGTGTCGGACCACTTACAGTCATGGGTAAATAATGGCCATTTTATCGCCAGAAAAATTTAGTTATATTTCATAAACAATGAATGTCTCTGTAATGGTATATTGGAATTTGTACAACAATAGTAATATTAACTGTTTTATATTTTAGTATTATTATTTTTTAGTTCCTTAGTTTATTGCGTAGCGATTCCATCAACTTGCAAAATTGCTTAGGTAGTTTCCATAGCGGTAGGTCCATAATGCTGGCCGAATTATCAAATATTTTTTGAAACAGCTATTAAAATATGCATTTTTCAATAAAAAAGTATTCTTCATATCGATCCTTTACATATTGGTAGTGAAAAAACATCTTAGGTGTATTCAAAAATGTAAGAGATGATTACAAAATACAGAGCTTAGCTACTAGTTGCTCAATTCAATATAAAATGTCACGCAATCTGTGATTGCCTTCGTCGTTACGACACACGAGTGTTGAATGTGACAATGAAATGTAACTTTGCACGATCTGTGTCTTTATCTTCGTATTTTTTAACACTTCCAACCTCGAAAATAGTTATAGCTACTCCATTTAGGCCGATAGGTTAAGGCAATTATATATCAATGTAGCTCTTAATTTTATCATATTATTTTGTTTGTTTGTACTGATTGTATTATGTTTTGTGTATCCTAAATAAATAAATCACAAAGGTGAGGATCTATTCCTCAGCCCCTACTCCGTCTACAGGAGATGAGGAACAGGGGGTCCTCGAGAGCACTGGGGTATGTTTATTATTATAATTAAGCATGATCCTGTAAGGACACAAAGATTTTACTAACATTTTCACGAGGCGGTGTTTTTATTTCATCAGAGCTCTTTATTATTACAATTTACGTATCTTCTGAAACAATAGATTAATTACACTATATTCCTATTCTCAGTAGGAGATTTTTTTCTAATATCTTTCTACTGTTTGTAGTTGTTGACTTGTTGATCTGTTCCGGTTCTAGGTCAGTTTTTCTAATTTTAAGTCTAAATTATTTAGGTGTTCTATAATTCATCTACGCACATCGTTTCTTATTTATACTACGGCTTGGAAAATATTTTTCATCATTGTGGAGAAAAAAGGCAAAAAAAACTCTTCAACTTGTATTTAAACAATACAGGAAATTAAAGCAATAATAACAATAACCTAATGGCCACAACAACGGCACTGAATTTAAAATTTTAGGTTCATAGGATAAGACCAATGTTTAAATTCATATAAATATACTGAGTATAAAATAAGCCTACAAGCAATTATGTTTATTAGACTTTTATCATATTTACTAAAATAGATAATTGTTCAATCCGAACGAAGTGCGGTGGGCTCGCTAGTCTATACAAATATTACAAAGAGAGATTGCGAATTCTGTAAGTTTTTGTATATTTATGCGGAAGGTAATCTTCGGAACCACGGCACCTTCAAACAGATGTCTAACATTAAAACATAAAGATACATTATTCCTGATGGACATAGGCTATATATTATATGTATATATGTATAAATTAGCGTAATTCTTCAACTGAGTGAAGTCGAGTGGGTTCGCTTGTATTTTAATAAAAAGATAAAATAAAATTGATAGGATTTTTGCTAGGTTCAGAATAATAATATATGATTAAATAACTGGATGTATTCATACAGTATGTGCAATTACATCCCAGTGTCTACTGTCAAATATTTTGCTCGTAGTTCTTCGTAGATATAGATTAGTTCTTGCTTCATACAATGTATTCACGACAGATATTAGGTATGCAAAACACGTAAATGTAGATCGGAAAAATAAATAAGGTTTTTTAAAAAGATATTTTTAAAAAATGATTGAATGTTTGTTTATATGTAATATATAAAGCCTTTTGTCCTCATCCATTCATTCAGCAATGACTAAGTCGGCTCAAGCTAGAACCTTACAACTTGGACAGTGAGTATGTTTATAACATAAACCTTTACTAAGGGGTAAAATGTAAGATATATTTTTATATTTCAATTCATGACTTAGTATTTAGTATTTGGGTTCAACTCACAAACAAATTGTTAATATATAAACAGTATTTTGTTGAAGCGAAGTGAAGTGGGATTTGGTAGTTAATAATAATTAACCCTTTAAAAGCTATTTTAATGTCAATAACCGAGATAACCGCTCCTCAATTACGTCCGTAATATCACTGACGCATTACCTGGCAGGTTAGAGTCGGTTGACTCGATTATTACTGTAATTTTAAATCTGATGCTAGGAAGAGGTAAGCTAACCAGGCATATAAAAAGTCCTACCCTACCATGCACGAGTATCATTGGAATTAAATTGAAGTAGACCATTCGCCATAGTGTAGTCCGTTGTACATCAGAGTTCATACCACGAGCAGGGGAGGCTGACTTACATTCAAGGATTATGGAGATTTTGCATCTCATACTTTTCATTATGATTAAAAAATCATATTATTTTTATGTTTTCCGTGAAGTGACAATGGGTACACTGCATAATTCGAGAAACTAACTGTTGGCGCACAAAGATTCTTGAGCGTTGACCATGCCTACGGGAGATCAGTATACGACGCTTTTTAACCAGGCATAACGATGAATTGAAGAGAATAGCGGGTATCGGTTGGATTCAGAAGGGTCAGAATCGGTCAGAGTGTTCCCAATGGGAGACAACTCCAAAACTTGATGAATGGAAATATTTAACACCTTTGTAATATCTGAGGATAACGTGTTCCGTAATATAAAAGGAATTAAATTAAAGCAAACCTAAAGCACCTTTTTATTTCACACATTATAAAACAATACAAATTTTGTATCATTTATCGCAAATATTTTACCTTCTGATAACAGTTTCGGGTACAAAATCGTTTTAGATTGCTTTCACTACCTTAAATACACGTGTTATACCTGTATAACATGTATTGATCCAGTGAAAAGTTCTTTGTTCAGATGAACAATGATTTACCTACTGCGTTGAAGTACGGTTTACGGAGATATACGTGCTTATAATGGCCTATTACTGTCGAGCTAAAAGCTGTATTTATATTTTGTGGAGAATGATGGGACCATACTTTTATTATAGATACATTTTGATGAAGTATTTTATCCATTTCCATACAGAGTTTACAGGAGCCGGGTTATTTGACCAGCGAAATGTGTCACGCGGTAGGATTTATACGATGTCGTTCAGTGGGATTTGCTCGTGTTTCAGATAAAATGGATTGGTTTAGAATTTTAACGTATTCACTCAAGGTTCTCTGCAAATAATATTTATCATTCATTTATCTTTGTGATGTTTTCGAATATGTGATAGTATAAAGAATAAGGTTACGCGTAGAAAAAATGTGTTTTTTATTGTTGCAACATTAAATTTTTATTTATTTTGACGTTCCACAACATTTTATGTGAGTAAATTAGGCTCGATTGATCAATGAATGTATTTTATATAATTTTTGGTAAGACTTTTAATTTGTTATGTGTAGAAAATATTTGAAAAGTTATATGCTACGAGCGCTTCAAAACTGCACTATAATCTTCCCTAAAATTAGAAAATGTATTAAATATTTTCCAGTGTTCTTATAATAGATATGTAATAAACTATTGTATCTAATATTTTTTTTTACATAAAATAAGTTAGAGCTTGACAACAATCCCACCTGATGGTAAGTGGTGATGAAGTCTAAAATGTAGAACGGACTAAATTATAATAGCCTATTCACTCGCCTTTTGTATTACTTGTAATTAAAATTTAGGAAACTGTTTTAAGTGTATTCTACTTAATCTACAAGTTTTTTACTAAATATAGTACGCCACTGGAGTCAAAAATTATGATATTCAAACGGGCACTTAAACGATTTTGAGACATTATGTTTTGATTGTATTTTAAGCACTGTATCAGAAAGCAATAACAGGGAAGTGAGAAATATAATGCATTATAACATAACGCCTTCCATACCATCAAGACGTGACCTAATACCGCAAAGCTAGCTTATCGCGGGATTGCTATAATTTGCGACAGTAGGTACAGATCTATTGAGCCTTCTTATTAATACTAATAATAATAATGTATCAACGATAGGATGAAATAATTATAAATCAACCTTGATTATTCGTTTTCTAAATTGTAACTTGTAAATGCTTATAAATTTTGATAAACCAAAAATAATATATTATTGTAGTAATAAATTGTTTAATTAATTACTATAAATATTATGTATTTGATCTATATTCTTAATTCGAATTTTACGACTAATTTTTACTTTTGTGTTTTTAACAATTAAGTTTTTTAACTGACTTAAAAAAAAAATCAATTAGTCCGCACACGATTTTTTATTGTTTTTATTATAAGCTTAGCACATGACCATGTGAATAGACTTAAGGGCTTATTTGTTTTTAAACAAACTTCAAATGCTAAGGTATATCTTACAGTTGACCCAGATTAATTTTTAAACAAAGAATTCTACACCCAAGGGTAAAATAAGGTCGTAATACGGTTTGGAAAAATTTGTTCATACTTTCCCTGGTAATACATTTGAATGAAATTTGGCACCGTGGTGAAGTTAAGTATATAAGTAAAATAATAATATCATATTTTGGTACTGATATAACAATCGAAACGACATAGATAAAACTTACGACGGCGGCAACGGCTATGCTAGCCATTTTAATTTCGGTAATTGGGGATGTAGACTTGACGTGCTCTGGGAATTATTCTATCTACAGTGAGGCGACTCGTAAGC
This sequence comes from Megathymus violae, assembly GCA_003671415.1. Lineage (NCBI taxonomy): Eukaryota > Metazoa > Arthropoda > Insecta > Lepidoptera > Hesperiidae > Megathymus > Megathymus violae. The sequence continues at coordinate 2,259,527 of PDGT01000023.1, read as the reverse complement.
TTGGAAAGACGTATGTGGAGAGTGAATAAGGTGTCCTGTGTACTTAAGCTGTCCGTGTAGTGAATTTGATACTGGTTCTCCGACGTTGCAACCGTAGACGTAAAAACATTTCATGGTTAATGCTAGAAGTGAGGTAGTAAGAAGCTAGGCAGGTAAAAACCTTGCCACTAAGTATATTTTTTTTTTGCGTCCAGACAAATAGAAAAGGGATACCCTCCGGAGATGCGCGGGAGGGGAATGGTGAATGCTCATGCATACCAGCGTAGTCGGCTGCGCTGGTTATGTGGGACTCCCATATAAACCTAGAGGCCTACCCATTAAACACCACCCTAGGTTGGTTTTGGCCATACGACCTCTAAACCGTCATCGGATGCGAACCCCCTGAGGGAAGAGGGGCGCTAGCGGTGCCCCCTACGGGGCATCCGCATGTAAAATTGATACTGAAGGTATCGTCGGAAGGGGGCTTGTGTTATCATAAGGATGAACACTATCTGAGGGAGGTATAATACCATAGTACCATGCAGATTAAATTAATACAGATTCTAGCGACATCTAAACGGGTTGATCTTTCACCGTAGTCACATTCGCTGTTTAGCGGCATGCCCAATGAGCAGTGGAGGTTAGCTTAGACTCAAGGATGTGCCCCTTACTCCCCAAACCATTGACTTTAAATGAGAGTCAAAAGTACTCAATTTTCCGCTTTACTGCCTCAGTCGTTATTTACCTACCGCATTCTAAGTACGTTTTCGTAATAATTATCCCTTCAAGTTTTTTTATTTTTGTCTTAATATTCATTTATGTATCAAATATCTTCCGGTTTTGATTAGCTCGTCCGACCACTTCAAACAAGAGTGTGCAATTTGTGCCAAAAGAAATATCCAGCAATAACAATGTATTGCTGAACACATTGACCTGGCATCTGATTTAGCCAAAAATTAATGCGGTAAAGAGATGAAATGTCGAAGTATAATTTCTGTGACATACATTTGTCTACCTCAATTTTTTACATGGAATCTTTGTTAGATGGTAACTTTCCTTTTTAATAAACTAACTTCACTTTATCTGTCAAAATTCCACTCACAATTTTTAAAATAAACTTGATTGCTATGTACTGCAAAATTGAAAATCATAAAATATAGTTAATTTTTCCGTTTGCGAATGAGAAAAGTTGATAACTGTCTATACTCCATCTCTTTCTTTCATGAATCTATGTACGTAGCACAACAGCGGACAAATTCACATTTGGGCATTTCGCCAAATGTTCAACTATTCTGCTAGTATTATTATTATATCGAATGTAATACAGTTAATATGTTTTGATCAGATTTTAAAGTATTTATTTTTTATGTGTATGGAGTTGAGAGCTATTATAGCTGTTGAAATTATTCGATCTCCCACTTTGTATGTAATTGTAAATTATTTTTAATATTTTTTAGAAGTTTATAAATGAAGACTAACAGTCTATAAGAAATTTTTAACTTGGTGAATACTAATTATTGTTACGAAGCTTCTCGAAGGATAGCCGAGAAGAGAAAGTCGGCAGGCTTACGAAGTTTCTTGAAGAGTGGCCGACCCTTCCAGTAAAAACAATAGGGGCAATAAAAGAGAAATCCAGGTAGTAATAAAAATTACGGGGGTACCTCAGGCCATTATGCCTTATGCCTTAGGCAAAAGGGGCGAGATTGGCATACATTGCCAAATGAGGGTGTTAATCTGACCCGCTATTATTATATCGATTTCCTGGAATTATTGTTGTTCTTGACTTTCACGAAGGCCGCGGAAAGATCTGGAAGCCTGGAAATCGATATAAATAGCGGGCAGGGTCGGCCACAGGGCATTCGGTTCCCGAATACGAAGCGAAGAGTTCTCTCCCTATGAAGCGAATACCTGCGATCTACGAGTGCAACTGAGATTCTGAAGTGTGTGTGTGTGAAGTGAATTAAAGTCTTTGCGGAACTATTGTGGCATGTCACGAACCTGCGGATCCTGACACGTAACATTATAATAATTACATTTATTATGAGTGTAATAAGTTAGTATTAATCAAGTTCATTTGTAAATTTGTTTTGGTGCTCTTTTCCACAAAATGTACCTTCAGATAGAAAATTGTGAAATATACATTCTAGCTTCGGTTATTTAATGAATATTATTTATGACATGCATAGTCACATTCTTGGCATGCATTAAATGTTATGGGGTGAGAACGAAATAAGATATTTGATAATTGTCACTACTTGAGAATATGTGAAGTACGTTTTTCGTTCCTTTTGTCGCTATGTTGATAACGATGAACTAAATATTTCCACGTTAAAGTAAAGAAATGTTATCATAAATTAGGGAGAAAATATTTCTTTGAAAGAAAGGAGAACATATTTATTTTGTACTAACGACCACATAATCACAGGGTCCACCTGAGGTAATTAATAAATATTAATAAATGTTTAAGGAAAATGTACAAATAAAACTCCTATTGAAATGGATCTTATAAACCTATTACTAAGTGTAAGAAGTATTTGGGACGTAATGTTTAATAATAATAATAATAATAACCTTCGTTTATTGCCACATAGGTACATGAAGAAGAATTACATAAAGATATAAAATAATGATTATAATTAAAAACTTATGTACTAGAATGGGCAAAAGCAGGTGGCTCAGCTTACTCTGACATGGGACCATGATGATCCCATGCAGCGCTGATTTTCAGCCACACCCTTCTCCTGGGATGAAATACGGGAGTTAGCTGACTCCGCTATAATACCTAATTATGTTTATGATTTTATCAATCTGAACCATTCTTGCATTTTATAAAGTGTGTGTGTGTGTGTGTGTGCGTGTGAGTGTGCGTGTGTGTGTGCGTGTGTGTGTGTGTCTGAGTGTGAGTCTATGTGTGTGAGCATAAGGAGATTTATGTAATAATTATAGTTTAGTTGTAACAAAAAAATCTTTAAGGTTGAAGAACTTCCAGTAGGCTTGATTCAGGTTTTCCGCAGCAGTTTGCCTTTTTATGAGTGCCATTTTGTACTTAATTTTAAAGCACCCTGTACTAATTTCCTGTCTTATAGGAGGGGGTAGATCATTCCATATTTTTGCTGCAGCAAACCTGAAACACGTCCTATACCGTACAGTGTTATGCCTCGGTATCTTCAAGAGATTTTGTTTTACTGTGCGTTTCCTACTTGGTGATGAGCCTTTATCCCATCCGAGCTTCTCAAAGAGATATTCGGGTTTCTTCCTCCAAATTATTTTTTGGACAGCACAAGCATAGTGCAGCGGCCTCCTTGTACTCATATTTAATATTCCCTTGTTGTTCAGATGGGGCGTAATATATTCACGTCTGGGTACCTTATAACAGAAGCGAATGCAGGCATTTTGTACCCTCTGGATGGCTCGCTCAGTGATGACATTTAGCCTTGGACCATAGACCGAGCTGCAGTAATTAAACTGAGAGAGTACTAAAGAATCGCATAGGAGTGCGCGTAAGTCTTCCTTAATATTTCTGATTTTGTATAGCGTTTTAAGTTTGAAAAATGCTATTCTGATCTTATTATTCACATGTTCGGAATATTTTTGCTCCCCGTCTAAGATAAGTCCGAGATTACGGGCTGACGAAACCCGCTCAAGGACAGTGTCGTTAATTTTTATTTCTAGGTTACTTTCTAGAACAGATTTAATTTGACATTTCGTACCTAGCACCATCATTTGCGATTTGGTGGGGTTTAGGGCCAAGAAATTGTTTCGAGACCAGGCATGGATATTTTCTAGATCTTCGTTGACTTGACTGAAAGCTTCTTGTGTATCTTTATTGCTAAATGAGTAGTATAATTGCGTATCATCAGCAAATTGGTGGTACTTGCAATATTTTATGTGCTTATTTATGTAGGTCAGCTTCAAATATGGAGAACAAAAGTGGACTCAATAAAAACCCTTGCGGTACACCTTTTTCTAGAGGCCTTAGTGTGGAGTAAAGTTTGTCTCCATTTTTGCCTTCGGTTTCAACTATTTGCAGCCTGTCCGTTAGGAATGTCCTGAACCAGAGGCAGGTGTCCTTTGAGAACCCATAATGCAATAGCTTCTCCAAAAGTAACTCCGGCTGGAAACAGTCAAACGCGCGGGAGTAGTCCAAAAGCACTAGTATACTACTTTGCCCCATGTCGGAAGCGTCAGTCAGGTCATCTGTAACGTGTAAGAGGGCAGTTTCAGTACCGTAACCTCTCCGAAAACCAGATTGGAATTTCAGAATGATATTTTTCTTACCTATGAATTCCTGAACTTGGGTCAGTACAACTTTCTCTAAGATTTTCGACAATACTGACAGAATAGAAATAGGACGGAGATCATTTAATTGCATTGGAGAAGCTTTCTTTGGTATGGGCTTAACTATTGCCTTCCTCCAACATGATGGAAATGTATGAGTTTCAATGGATTTGTTTATTATTTGCGTTATCGTAGGGAGGGTCACATGAAGAGTTAATTTTACCATTTCTATGTTAATGTTATCGAAACCTGAGGCCATGTTCTTGATCTCACTAATGATTTTTTTAACTTCAATATCTGTTGTCGGCTTTAAGTCAAATGTGTCATCGCATGGTAGTTCATTATTGGACCAGAGATTTTTTTGGTATGTGACATCGAATTTGAATGGCAGGGTAAGGAAATGCTCATTTATTTTATTTGGGTCATTAAGGTGGTCCGGTACTGAATTATCATAGGTACTATTAGGGTGGATAATATTTTTTATGTTTTTCCACAATAAAGTAGGCTTGTTTAGGTTGTTATTTATGTAACTATTAAAATATGCTTTCTTTTCCCGTCCTGTGTTTAACAAAAAAGCAATCAACGTACAAACACAAACAAAAATTCGTTACTGACGATATGAGTTGATTAATATATTTCAGCTTTCCCTTTATATTTTACTGGTTTAAGACGGCCATAAGAACATCAGTTAATACTTATTAAAATTTATTTATCACTTTTGTAACAAGTTTAACTAATAAATAAAATACTTAACTGTAGTTCAGACGTATTTAAAAAGTTTGAATAAAGATTACTATTTAACGATAACAACCAGGACGGGGGGCTTAACGAGCAATGAATTTTTATGTACAAATAACTTAACCACAACCTGTCGCTTACACGCTTAAAATTATTTCTACGCACCGACGTACGCACGCAAGCACGTATGTATACACGCACGCACGGACGCACGCATATACATACGAACACACAAATACACAAAGATACACACACTAGCACATACATCAAACACTGGCACAGACAATACAAACTAACATACACTACTAGATACAATAACAAAAATTTATAGAGCCGCGGCATTCATCAGTATCGGTGGAAAGGCATTGCGTTCGTTTAACTCATAACTAAAAACAATGAGCAAAACTGTAATTTATTATTTTATAACAATCACAATTGAACGAGGCTAAAATACCTTATATTATAATTCGATAACATTTTCCGGCACAAAACGACGAGTTTATATAGGTTTCGTCTAAATATATATAATGGGTCACTGTTTATCATGACGAGCATCACGTAGCTAAATCTTTTGTGTATCGAAATTTTCACGCTGCAACGTCGTATCTCTCCATCAACACCTTCCTTTTAGATTGACATTGTTAAAAATAATACCCCATTTCCTTCGTTATTCTCCACAACATTCGTGTATTTCATGCCGTAAGACATATCAATCAAAATGATTAATTAAATGTTTTTTCTAAGTGATCTCTTTTACCCGGCGTAGAAATTTTGGTTGGTCAACTGAAAAAGACAAAGTTTATTATTATTTTAAGGTCACTGAAACTTTAACTATAAACAAAATACTGACAGAAAATATAAAACATGATAGCAATATGAAGACGGACACATTCCAACGGAATTACTGGTTCTTTAATACGTTTTTCACTTCACAAAAGGTTTTCTACAATATCAGCTGTCACCATTATTTAATGTTTTAAGTATGATATATAACAGAATTCTGCACAAACCTAATATATCTGTGAAATACACTTATGTGTATTATAAATTAAATAAGACAAACACACGATAAAACCTACGCTATCTGAGAGTGTAATGTGTGAAGTTTAACAATTCGAATTTGGCCAGTTTGGTAGATCTTTATCCCTGATGTCGTGAGAGAAAATCTGAGCCCAGCAGTGAGTCAGTTATAGGTTGTTATTGTGATATAAATGTGAATAGAATTATCTAAGGCAGTTTATGTACTTCAATTTCGCGCTACCTGTGTCGTATAGCGAAGTAATAATTAACAAGATAGGTAGTTAATTAATTATACAAGAATAATTTGAAGGTGAAGTTCATTAATAGTTTTGTAACTTGAACCGTCACTGCGACAGTTTGTTATTTCAACGTTAACTCAAGCGAACTGAAATATATTAATATAGTAATATATACCCCTACGATTTCTCAATATAATATTACAATTGTTAACAGCCAAGTTAGTGTAGGATCATGCATAGTGAAAAAGTCAGTTTGAATCGATGTTGGAATTAATTTCAGCGACAGCAAAACTACCCCCCCCCCC
>PDGT01000023.1:2186373-2252913 GCA_003671415.1 Megathymus violae | reverse complement strand
TCCCGGGTTCGATTCCCGGCCGGGGCAGATATTTATGTGACAGATAAATGTTTGTTCTCGGGTCATGGGTGTTTGTGATGTGATAATTGTGTATGTCCATGCCACCCGCAACACAGTGAATCCTAGTGCGGGGGTGTGAGTGTGTAAACGTTATTTATTATTTATTTATTTATTATTAAGAACGAAGTTTATTTTCGAATATACTTTACATAAAATAGCGAATATAATAAGATTATTTACGGTCACACATTTACATCACAAGTAAGTAATATCTGTTAAAACACTTTTTAATACAACGATTTTCTAGTAAAAATTAGACACTTTTGTATCCAGTGCCCACGAGAACTATTTGTCTATATTATTATCGGTATACGGTGAAAATAATTTAATAAGAATGAAAGAAAAATTCTGAGGACAAATCCTCACGAATCTAAATAATTCTGGGGTATTTAAATATTTCACGAACCGAAAAAGTTTATATACACATTATAATTGAGATGGGAGTGGTTACAAGTATACCAAAGTTGGATAAAAGTAATAAATTGAAAGAATGACTACAGTTTCCGCAATGGTAACCCTTCATTATTTATTACCTACCACGCTCTGCCTCCAGGCTTTGTCTGTGATTGATGTTTGCAGTTAATCCCCGAAAATAATAAATTAAGTTAGATAATCCAACAAATGTAATTTTCGTCATTGCACGAAGAAAGCTTTCTTGGTAGTTAGGTACATATTTGTAACCAAATAATTATCAGTAGGTATTAAAACGCACAGGGTCTAATGGTTCATTTCGTATGTAACGTCGCGTATGGATGATGAATGAGTAATTATGCTCGCTCGCGGTATGTGTGATGATTCCATAGTGATATTTTAGGGTAAGGTTTATTCAATTCAATTTCTAATGAAGTAGAAATACTTATCATGGTTTTAATAAAATATAATTGAAATTGTACAGAAAGGAATCAAAAAGTATTTACGTGTATCACTCATTAACTGGCCGAGAACATTTTATTGTATCTTTGATCCTCGTTTTGTATTTTATTTCATTATTGATTTACAATTTTCATACATGGTGATGGTAAAACGATTTATGAATGAGTCTTAATATTGAAAATTACCAACATTCATAATTTTTACAGATGTTTTTGATAATTTTACAAGTTACCCAGTTTTTAGGCAACAAATGTCCAGTTCCACTGTTCTGTCGACTTCGTTTTTAAGCTATCATACAAGAAAACTGTCATGTGGGTTATTGCTTTCATAATAATATTCTAATTATTCTTTGACGATAAATAAAATATCTAGAAACTTTATGTTCAGAGTATAAGTTATCCTCGTCTTTGTTACGAATGTAATATTAACTTTCTGGCTATTTAAATATTTATGATAATATTTTGTTATTAAAAGCATTTTTACGTATAAATAGAAAATTTCCTTTGCATAATTCCCAATAAAATGTTCGAGTTTTAACAAAATGTCGGAAGACCAAAATATGGCCCAAAGTGAAATTCACAAAACATTAAATTTGTGTAACTTTTGCACACTTAAAGTGGGTTTATCTTTTATAGATGAGCCTCCGAAGAATTTGATCCGGAAAATAGCGGTCAATTCATGGCTGATGGGGTCAACAATAATCTTGTTTCTAATGTTGGCCGGTGAGATCAGTTACGTTACTACAAAGTTCGTGACATCCTCATCCGTGGTGGAATTGGTGTCTAGTTTACATATCGTGGGTTATGATACAATGAGTAAGTTTTTACTTTAGTATAGTTTCATTAAAGTTTTACATCATTATCTTAAAGATTAGGAACGATTTTTAAGCGGTTCTATTTAGCTTGCATTATTTGTGTCTTGTGTAGGTCAAATCTAGTAATTGAAATTGTACTCCCTTCATGTTGACCAATAGATCTGAAATTACGTGTACACCTTTAGTTCTGATAACAGTCGAGGTTCCGTGATTCAGTATCATTAAAATCGAGCAATTACATATTGATACATACCTACGATAAAGTTCGAGGCAGCCGTGGACTGCCCGCGAGTTGCTTTAGTTTGGGCAATCAACGGGACCAAATATCATTTTGCTCTTCGACCGGACCCTACATCACCAACAACATACTTTTTATCTTTACGAAAGTACTTTTTATCAAAATTTAGAATTTAGAATCTTGTGTACCAGATTTTCCGCATTTTCATAGTTAAAAGATCTTACATTTTCTGTCTTACATTTAGTGAAGCAAACCTTTACCTGATAGGGATCAGGTGTCCAAAGTTAAATAGTATACATATGTATGTGTACAGGTTTTGGCAAATTGCTGACAATATGGTATAAAAGAGATGTGATCAAGCTTCTTCTGAAAGAGCTGAAGGACATTTGGCCTGTGTCAGTTCAGGATAAGGAAGCCGCTAATATCAAACGTGAACGCCTTTCTGCTCTACGTATTGGACAATTTTGTATGTAACACGTTTAAATTTTTTTTGGAAATAATATATACTGCCATAACGTTTGTCCGTCAACTAGGCTCTGTTGTATAAGTGTTCGCGTGTTGAGTCATAGCGACGGTGCTGACATCATTTGGATCACGAGCCACGTTCCGTTTAGTTACTGTATTCATGATTGTCTCGGACATGCATTTCTTAATGTTGCATGTATGCAAATTACGGTAGGTACCAGAATTTCTAGTCATAGCATCTCTATATCTAAAGATAGTATAAAGTGTGGTTAAGCGTCGCCATGAAATTTCATCCTGTTATTAAAGTACTAGGATTGATTTGTAGAAGAAAGGTATCGACAGGCAAAATTTTAGTGGTATAGAGTGGATAGTATATATCAATTTTAGTGGCAAACTACAATTTTTTATGTAACTAGCCGATGAACGAACAGAGAGCCACCTGATGGTAATTGGTCACCGCAGCTTATGGACTTTATTAACACTAAAGCCATCGCTGAAGCATAGCCGACCAAAAGGAAGCGGGGGCCGTTACGACCGACACATGTATAAAATATTTCACGATCTCAATGCAATTTTCTCTGTTGTTTATTGTTTATTAGAATGCACCTCGAGAGGGGTATTTTGGCTCAGAGTCTAGGCTGGAAGGAGCCTATGGTAGCTTAAGATGGATTTAAATATGTCTTTAAATAATGTTAAGAATAGGATATTATATTATTAACAAACTACATTTATTCCAGGGTATGCTTTCTGGAATATCCTAGGTGTTTGGCTATATAACTTAACTCCAATAGTGGTATATGTATATAAGAAAATAAAAAACAAAACTGCTTATTTGGGTTATGTGTGGCTACTAAGTTATCCTTTTGACAAAACGAAGCCGGGATATCACGAAGCCGCTTTCGTCTTCGAATGTTATGCAGGTACTAAAACTTGAACGTATTACGAATAGTACATTTTTTAACGAGCTAAGCTTAAATTTGTAGGTGTACAGCTAACGGAAAAAGGTTGCAAAAATATAAAAATTAATCAAATCAAATCAAAAGTACTTCTTTATATCTTCTTATCCAAGTTAAGCTCAGAATCTGCAGATAGAAAAATAATGAAAATAAGAAAATGAAGTAGTAAATCAAATCACATCTAATCAAAAATCTAACATGGTCATTGCTTTGCGAAATATTGATGTTGAGTTTTGGGACACGCTGTTTTTTAAAAATAAAACTTATATTGCCGGTCAAAATGGAAATGGGGGAGCCGCTCGTTACTGATTCTATAAGAATGCAACCAAATCATAAAAATATTTCACGGCTGATTCTGGAAGGACAGTGATACAAAACGAATAACCCTGTCACTTGTCTATTGTTATATGTTCCTGTAACATGTCATAAATTTTGGTTGACTTCGTATCGGAATGGAAAAATTTAAATATATGGTAATAACATTCACGTCCATATTATTCGAATATTGAAGGACTTGCTTTTACATGCTTAACTTATATATACGTATAATGGAAATAAATATATTTTTTTGGTTTTGCAGGTGTTATATCAGTATGGTGCATGCTGGGTTCAGATATGCTGTTTATGACAATGGCAAGCCACATAAGCATGTTATTGCAAATTTTACAAGTGCAGATCCGAAAATTAGGCGCTTCACGAACTAGCGCAGTCAACAAAACAACCAAGGTGGAAATACAGGACTGTTACACTGAAATTGTCCGCGTTATTAAAGTTCATCAGAGATTAATTACGTACGTAGGTTGCGTTATTAGTTTCTTAAAGTCTTCTGCTGGACGTGTGCATCCTCTATTTGGCGTCATTCCGATTTATCCTGGTCCCTCTGAATCCGTCAGCTACCCGCTGTTTTATTCAGATGATCAGTCAGATCCGAATTTATTTGTAAATATTGTTAAGTAGTGAGTAAACTACATCATTTTTCTTCACTTCGAAATGTTATCAGTACCTTCACAACAGTAGCTGCAACTATAACAGTGTTATTATAATTGTATTTATTAAGAAAGTATTAAGTTTTAACTTCAATTCACTCAATACAAGGCGAAGGTTCCTAATCAAATTTAGATTTAAAATTATTTAAATATTTTGTCCTTACATATATGCACGTAATTTGTTTTAAATATCCTTACTTAACTTCATTTTAATTTCAAGATTGCAATCGTGAGAATGAGTTCATGATTTTATCATTTTTAAGTTACGGCAACAAGCTGGAGGACGCTTTCTCTATTGTGAATCTCATCAACGTGCTGTTGAGCTCCGTCAACATCTGCTGTGTCGTATTCAATATCGTAAGTTTTTTTCACATGAAATGAATAGCAGTCAGAAAATTATTTTTATTTTTTGTAGGAGATCCAAAAAGTTTTGAATAGATGCTTCAAGCACAGGGAAACTGAAGTGACATAAATCCATTTCCAGTCTTTCATTTCATTCATTTTCCATTGCATAAGTTTTTTTGGGGCATAAATAATTAATTATTAATAAGTGGATTCCGCGCTTTCATTTTGTCCGGAACAATGTCGGTGGTTTAAAATCATCGTGAGGAAACTTGCATATATGAGAGTTATATGCAATATTTTCAAAAATGTGTGAAGTTCACCAATCTTCACCAGACTAATTTGGTGAAGTAAGATCTTGGGACCACTCATTATGGATGGAGATCCAAACCCTGTTAGTGGGATGCGCTGTGATGATAACCAAAGTCAAGTAAATGATGCACAACTGGTGACGGCGTCAGATAATTCTTGACCACAGTACCACCTGATCCTAAGTATTGATGTAATTGTGGATGGTAGCTTTTTGTATATAAGTCGAGGGACTTGAAGATGTAAGAAATTATTTTTTTCACCATATGTTGGATTTCTCTGGAGATATAAATATAACAGAATCAGCTTCAGCTTGAATTACTATGAAGTCAGAGAAAGATTTTCGGACATCCCAATTGTTTTTGTATTAACTTGTATTATAAAATGGAAAAATATACAATGTTGGTAACAAGTTACTCTACTTGCTCAAACGCTCAAATGCTGGGGTTTGGATTTTTTATAAATTATAGTTTCTATATAATATAGCTTCAACCTATCCCACTGCTGAAGACGTGTAGTAATCCTGCCTTTAGCGTTAGTGTCTTTGACACTGGAGACTGAAAGCAAATTGTTGATATCATCTCTAGCTTCTAGATCCTTGGATGGCAATGAGTAACAAGTTCTTCTTAGCCGCGGCCCTGACACAAGTCGGAATTCTGTGCTGGTATGCTGATGACATTTATAAATCGGTGAGGATAACTAAACTTCAATTTTTTAAGTCTTTGGATAAAAATGTACAAAGTTGTATTGCTATGTTTTGAAAGGTACTTGAAGTTGCTCAATAGATTATAGACGAGTAGTCATTGTAATTATTTCGGAGTTTATTACTGTGTAGATTTTAGTAAAATTCTCAGTATTTTTAAAAAGAGATAATAAATTAATTGTAGACAAATGATGACAAGTCCGATGACGCAGCAAAAGTATGATGGGTTAGTTTTATTTAAATTTATCACTTGTTGGGCAAATATTTTTATTTATAAACAGGAGATATTTTGTAACGTTTTTTTTTTTAATTTAATAATCCGTTGTGTTCGCCTGTAGAGTTTGGGTGTAGGAGATGCAGTATACGAAAGCGAGTGGTACAACACTAATGTACGCTGCCGTCGTACACTACACGTACTCATGCAAAGGTTTGTTTTAATGACTTTTATATAACATGTAGTCAGAGTGATTTTATTATTCGCATGACTAGCTACCTGTTTTTGCATCAATTATTTTTAAAATACTTTTAACACATTGTGGTGGCATAATTATAATGTCAATGCACTCTGTTTATGCAACACTGCTCGATCGCAATAAAACAACACGCATATTGCATTATGTTTTACATATAAATTGAGTATGAAATAAAGTCTTGTGCGCATCATTCGTCTGTTCCATTCATACACTCCCATCTTGAACACTGTGACTATACCTGCCACTTAGTCACACCATAACACGCACACCCGCACATTGGTGACCCCGACGAAGACATTCCGATTTTCAACGCTCACTTCAATCCTCAATAATGCCAGTCACGCCGAATGTACCTGGGCTACCTGGAGCGTACTATATGACACCGTCGAACCCACCAACTACCAGTACAAGTGTTACTCAACATCAAGATTCGAAGCCATCTATTTCACCGGAGCTCGCATCAATATCCATCACAACAAGGATACCAGACTTTTGGACGGAGATGCCTAGACTGTGGTTCGCGCAATTCGAAAGTATTATGACGCCACAGAAACAAAGCGATGAGTGCAAGTTCCATCTGGTCATTGCGAAATTAGGCCGGGAAACCGTACATTAAGTTGGTGATTTACTTCTGTCTCCTCCAGCGGAAAAAAGTACGAAACGTTGAAGAACCGTTTACTTTCTATCTACGAAGAGTCTGTTGAACGTCAATTTCAAAAGTTAATTAGTGAGATGGAATTAGGCGATCAGAAACCTTCCCAACTTTTACGGAAGATGTGAGAACTAGCGCGTAATTCTAATGTCGCCGAAGCAACATTACTCAGCTTGTGGTTGCAACGGTTACCAGCTTCAGTTCGAGCTGTATTAATGGTGAGCCAAGATCAGAAACCTGAGAACCTAGCTGCCATCGCAGACAAGATCATGGAAAATATGAAAGCCAACGAGGTGTCAGCAGTGACGTGTTCTACCAGTCTCCCAGTCACCGAGCTACTAGATAAATTAATAAGCTTTCATTAGAAGTTGCAGAATTGAGAACAAGCCGTTCCAATCCACGCAGACGACCCTATAGACATGGTTACAGAGGCCGTTCTACTTCAAGGCGCAGACTACCAACAGCACCTATTCCCAACGATAAACCCTATTGCTATTACCACTTCCGATTCAGGGAGAGAGCCAGAAAATGTCAAGAACCGTGTGCATGGAAGTTACAGTCGGAAAACTTACAATAGCGGTGACTGAGGCGGACGTCAGCGCTATATTCCGATCCAGCCGCCTATCCGTTACCGACCGAAAAAGTGGGTATCGATTCTTAGTTGACACTGGAGCCAATATCTCTGTCATACCAAGAACTAGAAAGGCAATCCAAACGAGTGACTACAAATTATACGCCGCTAACGGAAGCGAAATAAAAACATATGGCGAAAAATTACTCGAATTGGATCTTGGGTTACGCCGACCATATAAGTGGACGTTCGTCATCGCTGACGTCAAACAACCTATACTAGGCGCAGATTTTTTAACAAAACATAATATATCAGTTGATATGCACCACCAAAAACTGATTGATAATATTACAGGATTATTAACGTTTGGCAAGATAGTTAACTACGGTACACCCAGCATCAAGACAATTAACATACAGTCACCATACTTCAGCATCCTCGAGAAGTATCCCGACATCACTAAACCATTTTGTGCTAAAGAAACACCAAAACACAACGTAGTTCATCAGATCATAACTGACGGATATCCAGTTCACTCAAAGTGTCGACCGCTCTCTGCAGACAAATACAGAAGAGTCAAGCAGGAAATCGAGCACATGATGGAAACCGGCGTATGCCGCCCATCTAAAAGCGCTTGGTCGAGTCCTATTCATGTCACGACAAAGAAGGATGGATCAATAAGGTTGTGTGGCGACTACCGAAAATTGAATGCGATAACCAAACCCGATCGCTACCCCATTCCACGACTCTTAGATTTTACATATCTGCTACCCAAAATGTAATATTTTCTCGTGTGGATATCAACAGAGCATACAACCAAATTCCTGTCCAAGAAGTAGAAAAAACAGCCGTTATTACTTCATTTGGTCTATTTGAATTTCCACGAATGCCATTTGGATTACGCAATTCTGGTCAAACATTCATGAGATTCATTAATGACATCATGTTTGGTTTGGACTTCATATTCTGTTTCGTCGATGATATACTGATAGCTTCATCATCCGAAGAAGAGCATCGAGAACACCTCGAAGAAGTTTTTAAGAGACTCAGCGACCATGGTATTACAGTTAACATGGATAAATGTATTTTCGGCAGTCAAGAACTGGAATTCTTGGGTTATAAAATCACACCTGAAGGAATAACGCCTTCCCCAGACAGAGTAAAAGCAATAGATGAGTATCCATTACCTAAAACAGTACGGGAATTAAAACGTTTCCTTGGTATGTTGAATTTTTATCGAACCAGTATACCCCATGCCGCAAAACACCAGTCAACTCTAAATCTGTATACACGAGGAAGTAAGAAACGCGACAACACCACTATAGCATGGACTGACGAAAGCAGGGAGGCATTTAGACAATGCAAGGAAGGCTTGAAAAATGCCACTGCACTTTGTCCACCCTCTCCCGATGCTCCGCTATCAATTATGACAGATGCATCACAAACTTGCGTCGGGGCAGTTCTCCAACAAAGAGTACAGAACGAGTGGAAGCCTCTTGCTTTCTTTTCAAAGGCGCTTTCTGATACACATCAAGGCTACAGCACCTACGACAGGGAGCTATTGGCAATTTACATGTCAATTTGTCATTTTCAAAATTATATTGAGGGACGCGAATTAATCATATATACCGATCATAAACCATTATGTTATAATCCCAAACAAAAACCAGCAGTTTCAAAAGATAAAATATCACCGCGACGATTACGTCACTTAGACTACATATTACAGTTTACGTCCGATATAAGACACCTTCCCGGGTCACAGAACCGAGTAGCCGATGCCTTATCGCGTGTATCACAAATCGATTGTCCCAGCAACGTTGATTGGACTGAGATTGCAACGCACCAAGAAAGCGACCCCGAATTACCAAATTTGTTAACAAAATGCAACTTGAAGTGGAGAAAAGTATTTTTACCTAATAATAAAGTATTATATTGCGAAGAGTCCACACGCGAATTACGTCCTTATGTACCGAGCATGTTTAGGAAACAAATATTCAGTACATTGCACGACGTCACACATCCCGGAGTTCGAACTACAAGAAAATTAATACAAAAACATTACTTTTGGCCTGGAATGAATCAAAATGCAAGTACTTGGGCTAAGCAATGCTTATCATGCCAAAGATCAAAGGTTCACCGCCATAACATAACACCCTTGATGTCATTCCCCGAATCAGAAAGGTTCGAACATATACATATAGATATAGTCGGACCGTTGCCGGTATCGAATGAAAACAAATATATTATTACAATAATAGACCGATTCACGAAGTGGCCGGAAGCCATCCCAGTACTAGAAGTCAATGCTATGATAGTCGCGAAAACATTATACGAAGCTTGGATTGTAAGATTTGGATGTCCCCGTAGAATCACGACGGATCAAGGACGCCAGTTTGAATCATGTCTGTTCACATCCCTGGCTAAATTAATGGGGATCAAAAGGATACGTACTACCAGTTATCACCCGCAGTCCAACGGAATGGTGGAACGATGGCACCGCGTCATGAAGACAGCCATCATAGCATGCGGGAATTCCACAGACTGGAGCGAGGAATTACCCACGGTACTGTTAGGCTTACGGACAACAATCAGAGAAGATTGTAGCTTAAGCCCAGCTCAAATGGTTTATGGTGGTAACATCAGAATTCCTGGCGTGTTCTTTCAGAATACAAGTAATATTACATCCCCCGACTTATTTATTGAGAAACTACAACGTACTATCAGTCAGATAAAACCAAGGGAAAGAAAATTAACATCATCGCAAAATACATTTGTTTCCAAAGATATGAGCTCATGTAACTACGTCTTCATAAGAATTCATGCAGTAAGAAAACCATTAGTGGCACCGTACGAAGGCCCGTATAAAGTATTAGAAAAACACCCGAAATATTTTAAAATTCAAATAAACAACCGAACAGCTGTTATTTCAATAGATCGTCTCAAGCCAGCATTTATGTTGCAACAAAGCGAAGTCAATGAACATCAAAATAAGAAATCATCAGAAATCAGAGAATGCAACTCACATGACGCTGACGCCGATACGAATCCAATACCTAAACGCGTGACAAAATAAGGTCGTAATGTGAAGCCTGTAGTGCGATTTTGTTATTAATATTTTTAATTTTACTTATACTAAAACTTATTTATACTACCTTTTTAAAAAAGTGCTTTTACTAATATTTTATTTGGTTATTCAATAATTTTACATGTATACTAATTTCGTTTTAATTGACAAGTGTCCTTTTTTCAAATTGTATATTTTTCTAATATGTTTTTTTTAAGGGGGGGAGTATTGTGGTAGCATAATTATAATGTCAATGCACTCTGTTTATGCAACACTGCTCGATCGCAATAAAACAACACGCATATTGCATTATGTTTTACATATAAATTGAGTATGAAATAAAGTCTTGTGCGCATCATTCGTCTGTTCCATTCATACACTCCCATCTTGAACACTGTGACTATACCTGCCACTTAGTCACACCATAACACGCACTCCCGCACAACATATTCCAGAGACATTAAAAAAATGCGAAAACTGGCTAATATCCAAAACAATTAGGCCTTAAATTTTGAAAAATACACAAGTCTTTATAAATTGGCCTAATTATATGAAAATTACAAGTTAATTACATCTCTAGGTACATTTACGCTATTTAAATTAGGACTATATAACTTAACTAGTTTATGTTGTTTCAGATCACAGAAACCTTTTTATATCACAGCCTTCAAATTCCGTTTCATCACAATGTCTACTTATAGTTCTGTAAGTTACATTTATTATTAATAAATGGCCATTTTAAAAATACAGATGTCAAAACCAGCTAAATTCGATACTAAGCAGTGTCTGTGCGTACCGAGCAGACCGCCGTGGTTTCTAGCGTCGAGTGTGGCAGACATTTTTGTTAAAAATAAATATTTGTTCACTGGACATGGTTATATATATTAAAGATATTTATTTATTTATTTATAAAAGATAAATAAATATATAAAAAGATATATTGGACAATAATATTCATTGACCATTTTACTCGCATGACAGAGATGAAAGGAATGGAAGCGGATGGGGATGGTTGTTTATTCATAGCTGGAGCGGTTAAATATTTTTTTATTTCTAAGAATCCGCTTATTCCGTTTCAACAAAAAATACACAGTTTAATTTTCTCGCTATGTAAAAGTACTCTGTTATCGTAGAATTAAATTGCATCAGTTACACGCATGGCTGTTCCCATATTTTTAAATTAATTACTTCGCTTGAAAAAGGTTAAAATGAAATTTGTACGTGTGGAGACGAAAATATACTTTTAACTCAAACGTTAACTTTTTCAGATTCTCACCAGCTCATATTCGTACTTCACGCTGCTGTATACTGTTTACCGTAGCGACTGAATTTTAACTAGACTTGCTGAGGTGTTGAAATGAGAGAAGTGGTAAGGGTGACGCCTTGCGTTAAAATTAAATTAAATCAGAATAAATAAATATATTACGATTAATATTATAATGTTAATATGACTTATAAGAGCAAAAATGTTTTCGGAAATATAATGAAATAGAAAATATACTTATACGAGGTTGTATCACTGTCAAACTTTAATATATTTTGCCAATGGAATTGCATATATATCTAGGACAATACCAAAACTGTATAGTGGATTGTATACATAGAACCATAACTATATAATTATTAAATTTAATAATTTTGTGAAGATTGATTTTGTATTTTATTAATGTAACAAATTTATAAACGGACTTTTTGAGACTATGGTATGAATGATATGAATACCTACATATGTATATATATGAACGCAATGCATAGTTAGTGAAAGCAGCGTTTGTGAGTAATTCTGTAATGTATTATTATATATTTTCACATGCAATCCATGAAGATGTTTTCCAACCCTCGTTAAAATACTGCAGCAAACATTTACATTACACAGTACACTACATAACTAGATTAGACTACATTGTATATAATATATTCTACTATTTTAGTTTGTGATACAATGTTCACGGTGTGTTTTCCATATGAAATGAAACCGCGTTACTCATAAATAACATGTGCATGTTCAAACCACTAATTATCGTTCTCTTGTACAAATTATTACTTTATTAGTTTTGCAACAGAATTTAATACTAACGAGTATATTCAATCCTTTAGGATGACTGAATATTTTAAATAAGATATATGTATAGTGCAGGCCCAAGGTTTGTGTCAGTCCAAAAGTGATCGACAGAATTAAACATCTTCAGGCACGATCTGAATTTAGATGAGGGACCATTAATAGTAAAATTTCCCGTCTCGTCTCGAAAAAATTATCGGTCCTAGGACGCGTTATATTATCGTTTTAGGTCCCTCGATAGGCCATGTCGAATGGCTTCTTGCAGTAAAAGTATTTTCAACACTCCGATTAGCTACTAGCCTTAATTTAAAAGATCTATTTGATGTTATGAATGAGTATGAATTATGGTGACTATTCACCAACAGGTGGCCCATCTGGTCGCTTACTTGCTACTGATAAATAAAAAGGACACTGGACTCCAATTTTAGAAACTACATAAATAAAATAGAGCACAAAAAAAATTCTAGATATATTCTGGTTATAAACACACACGTAACCTTTCCTACAAGATAAATCCTAAGGTAAGATCCTAAGGTAGATAGAAGTGTATAATAGCCCTCGGGAAATAATGTGTATTGTTTGATTGACCTGGCTAATCTATTATTAGCTGTCAGATTGAATGTCTCAACTAATGCAGGCCGTTATTATGGTGGAATAACTGCATATACTAGAGGTGTTTGTTAAAGAGAAGGAACATTAATGGCGTATACGCGATAGTGGCCTATATGCAATTAGGCATAAATTATAAGATAATCAAACCGTTACTCCACACCATTTTATAAACATTACGAATCTAATAGTAATAATCTAATTAAATTAATAAAGCTTACGCAATGAAATGATGAAATACTTAAGACTCATAAAAACGAAGTAGTACGTGATATTTGGTATTGATAAAGTAAATTTATCATGAACATTGTTTTAATGTTTACAGATGTATTATCTGCCAAATTTTCCAACAATTTCAAACCGGGAATACAATTCCATCTGTCAACTGGGCCTACTATCGGAGGGAGATAAAAAATTGAGATTTGAATGTTAAACTATTATTAACCAGGTATTATTCGATTTCTGTCAAGATTTTTTGCGACCCAGATATAATAAATAATCATTTTGAAAATATTCATAGTAGCTATGTGATGTAAGTTTATCACAGATTACTTTATTTTATTTTTATTTTTAGTCAACTCTTTAGAGCTTAAGGATCTTCATATGATCAATACATTGCCTAATATTTCTAAAATCTTGGAAGAGATCGCTTGTAATTAGCTGAAAAATTATTTGTATAGTTTTAACATCTTGCCCAGCACTCAGTGTGGTAGGCAAAACACACGTTCTACAATTGTATTGATGAATGTCGTCGATGATATACTCTCCGCACAGGATATAGGAGCAATAATAAGGCTAGTACAGCTTGATTACTCACGTCATTTTGGTTATCTAAATGTTATTCTTCTTCTTAGCTTAATTTAATTACGGTGAAATGGTTGGACAGGTAGTTCCAGAGACGCTTCTAAAATTTTATCATGGAGCAGAATTGCAATGAAGCCACGGCAATACTCTATTCTTAAGCATATTAGAAATGGAATAGCACTGTGATCCATAATATTACAGTTACTTCTTTTCTACATAGCACAGATGTTTTGAATCACATTACATAGTACAATTATCAGATTCATACGTTGATTAAAAAACAATGTTCTTATTGGTGGTGAACTGATTGAAAGTCTCGGAGGTCCGAATCGTAAGTATGTATATTGTTGGATGATGCACTGCGCTTCGAAATTTATGTTCTAAGCATTGCCAGGAAATGCTTTAACCGATCGAAAATTTTCAATAGGATTACCGACTATATACGCTTAGAATTGGGTGTAAGATTAGAATTATAGATTATAGATTAGAAATGGGTGTGAGTCGTTACTTCAATCCAAGCTAATTTACGGTGATATAGTAATTGGCCCAAGTATGGTACGTACCCATGTAGGCCAATACTTGAATGATGTCAAAATGAAATACTCTCAGTAACTTAGTTTTGGTAAATTTTTTCTTCGTATTGTTGAAGTAAAATTTTTACTGTATATAAATAATAAATTGCAATGGAGAAAAAATATTAAAATAAAGACTTAATACTTGGGCTAGGTACAGGTTAACATATCCTGCACATAGCACTGCAGCATTTAGTGGCAGTTTTATATATGTACAGTGTAACCAAACGCCAATTTGTAACAAAAAGAAAAAAAGTTTTCAGTCAACTTTAAACTACGTCTGTGAAATTTACGTAATTCTTAATTGTTTTTTTGTTATAAATATTCATTTGTTCAGTATCTCTTCATTTATGACATACACTCAAACACACACACACACACACACATTTGATCTTAATCAAAATCTCTATCATTGAACGAGTGTTTAAGTCCAAATTCATTTCAGTAAATGCGGAGCAGTAGAGAGAGGCAGTGAACTAAATCTATAGATATTACATATAATAATACTAATCAATCGTTTCCTGTACATGAATATATAAGCCTTGAGCACAGGCGCAGGGTTGCCAGTCTCTCGGTATTCTATAGGATAGATTTTGGAGAGTGTGCGCAGGAATTATTCGAAGTAATTCCCCCATCGCCGTTTCTCCATCGAACAACTCGACGTACGGCGGGTATCCATTCTTACGTAGTGAACGTACCACGTATGTACATATATGGACGGCGCGGTTTGCATCGCCATTCATTGTGCGCACTGCAAAGGACTGGAATAACTTACCCGCGTCGGTGTTCTCGCCTACTTACAATGTGGGAGTCTTCAAGAGGAGAGTGAATAGGCTCTTATAAGTTAGTGCGTTCAACATCTTAGACTCCATCACCACTTTCCATCAGGTGGGATTATTGTCAAGCATTATTCTATGTAATATATATATATATATATATATGAGAAAAATTATTATCACAGTTTTCATTAATGTACTCATATTGCAGTAAGCATCACGTATCACTTAAAGTTCGTTTCGCTGGAATCCGTCCGAAAATAAAAAAGTTATAAATTAATATTGCAATATGTAATTCATAGAACTATGCTGGTGTTATTTTGAAGCCTAAGGCGTAGTTCTTTTTGTTAGTAGAAGCGAAGCGAGGGTAGTTCGCTAGTACGTTATATAACTCTTTATTGCCTCTATCAAAATAAATTAAATATCTAAATATTAATTGTACTACCACATAGCACTTTAATTATATAGCAAGTCGCTTGTATGACCTACTCGGGAGCTCGAATCGTTTTGAAATGTCACGCAGGTGTGGTTTTTCCACGCATGATTACTGCCAATTACTGAGTGTGAACTTTTTTTTATTGATTGCGATTGAAATATCGAATGCAATTTTGATCTTGATTCTCGTTCGTTTTATTAATGTTATTCTTGTATGTACTCGACTGTCAGATGTATTTCTATCTTAGTTAAGTAATGTAAATGATTTACAAATTATATTATTAGGGTCACCTGAAATTTTGTCACTAGTCACTCAAGTTGTCTCTCAGTCCCATTCTGCGTATCCACTATGCATGTCTTGTTGTGTATTCTTATTTTTGTCAATTTCATGAAGTTTATATTGTTTTATTTGTTTTGTAATTGAAAATATAATGTATTTACATCTAATGTAATGCAACAATTATGTTATTAGGCTAATATGAAATGTTTTTAGGTGGCATTCGGCTTCAGTCAGTCTATATATTAATAGGTCTCGAAAACATTTTCATTTGTCTAAGATTTCGGCAACACCTTGAAAGTAGTTTTATGAACAATTTTTTAATTATTGTAGTAATAAAATTAATTATTGTATAAAATTACTAAGATATATTAAATTTACCTCCTAATAATAGTAAAACTTTAAATATTTATCTTACACTCAATATCAAGAACCACCAAAATATAATTTAGCGTATCTTGACCTTTAAGCAGTCTTAAAAATGAAAGATGAGTCCCATAACATAAATAAGTGTTTATATACATACTCTATGTATCTATCTACCTGTAACTACTCTGTGTACAGTTGGACATATTAATTCAATCGACTACTAAGCCGGCCACTAGGCCGGCTTGGGTGTTTAATATAAAGTACCTATTATCCCTTTCCTTAACACACAACTCTCTAGTTAGGTATTTGACTTTAACAAAATGTCGGAGAAAAAAAGTAACGCCAAAAGTGAAATTCACAAAACTCTAAGTTTGTGTAACTTTTGCACACTTAAGCTGGGATTGTCTTTTATAAATAAGCCTCCAAAGAATCTATTGCGGAAAATAGTGATCAATTCATGGCTGATGGCGTCAACAATAATTTTGTTTTTAAAGGTGGCCGGTGAGATTGGTTACGTTATTACGAAATTCGTGACATCACCATCCGTGGTGGAATTAGTATCAAGTTTACATATTGTGGGTTATGATGCAATGAGTAAGTTTTAATTTTGTGTAGTTTCGTAAAAGTTTTACTAGCCATGTTAAATATTAAAAACAATTATTAAAAATAAATTAATTACAAGCCTTTTAAACCCTTGAGTTGATGGAATAAATAAATTAGGTGGGTGTTGCTTCTGAAGATCATATTTATTGTCTACAAATTTTGAAAAATAATGTTGCTATTTCTGTGTCTCTTACTTCATCTGGAAAGTATCGAATATCATTTGAGTGTAAAAGATTATTAATTATCTAGCTTCTGTAATTAATGTATACATTATTAAATATGTTGTATTGGTACTCTTTTAACTATTTGACACAAATCGTTCATGCAGTTCCTGCTCCAGTAACCTCAGCAGGTAGGGTTTTGTTTTCAAGGTGTATTGAAATAAATTTGATAAACGAGTTAATTTTTTTTATATGTTTTGTATTAGTATTGCAAAGAGTATTCCAGTCAATTACTTCGACATGTTAGCGAGGTATATTGAATTCGCCTATCATGGCATACTTTTTTTTTGTTTTCGAGGGGGAATCCTTCAAAAGGTGCCGGTGCCGTGGGAGCGACACCGGGTTATGTGGGATTTTTACCGCACTAAAACTCCTCCGGTGACCTTCTTCAACGCAAAGTAGAGGACTCTGGGATTTTCATAGGAACGCAATCAGAGTCCTCTGAGCGCGATGCCCCTGTCGGGCTCTACCCGGGAGGGACAACATGTCCTGTCACGTACCATCCGATCTTATCGACGATACGGGGCCACACATACAGTTATCCTTCCCGAGATTGGTAGCCGGACGGTTCGAGCTGCTACTCTTACCGCCCGCAACCCCGGAAGTCCCCCTTTAGTCGCCTCTTACGACAAGCAGGGGATACTGTAGCTCGTATTCTGGTCCCCAGCTACAGGGACCTCATGGCATATCTAGAACAAAAGGATCTCCGTAGCGACCGACACTATGGACTTCGTTGAAACGGATCAATTCTCAGACGACCTTCTAGCTTATGCCACTCATTTATTTGGCGAGATCCTCGAGAAAAATGGGTAGGTTCTTGTCGTCTCCCTCGATGTCTCGAAGGCTTTTGACAGGGTCTGGCACGCTAGCCTGTTAAAAAGCTTACAACTTATGGTATTTCCGCTAGCCTTATCGGTTGGGTAAACGACTTTCTTAGCGATCGGTTTTTCTGAGTTGTGGTCGGTGGTCCATGGCTGCCAACGTCGTAGTTTCTCCATCCTAGGGGTCCGTTCTATCGGCTACTCTATTTTTGCTGCACGTCAATGATCTGCTCTAGCTCAATATCTATGTGTATGTAAACGACAACACAGTAGTCGAGACATATCAGGCAGGATTCTGGCAGTGTTCGAATGTGGCGATGCCAATCTTGTGACATTCAACGACACAAAAACACATTTGTGTTAGTTTAGCGCCAAGTGGAGCCCGTTTCTACCTTTTAGTATATATCCTTGGAATTCACTTACCATCTTTAATTAATGGGAGTTGAAGTTGCTTCGAACCTCAACTTTAGTCGCTCCATCGAGTCCAAGGCTAAAGCGGCTGCAAGGAAACCGGGGTCCTTGTGAAAATCCGGCGGTACTTCACACCGATCAGCTTTTAACCCTGTACAAAGCTCAGGTTCGACTATGTGTGAAGTAGTGTTGTCACATTTGGGTTGGTGCTGCCAAATGTTATCTATCAGCGTTGGACTCAATGGAGAGGCCTGCAAAGAGGCTCATTAGTAATCTACATCTGGTCGAAACCAATCTGCAATGCACAGGTGCAGGGTTGCCAGCCTCTCAGTTTTCTATAGGGTGCATTTTGGAGAGTGCACGGGAATTGTTCAAATTAATTCCCCCATCGTTGTTCCTTCATCGAGCAACTCGACGTACGGCGGGTATCCATTCTTACTAACGTACCGCCTGTACGGATGACGCGGTTTGCATCATCATTCATCGTGCGCACTACAAATGATTGGAATAACTTGCCTGCGTTGGTGTTACCTTACTTGTACCTTAACTTTGTTAAATATCAAGCCATTGGCAGGTTAAGAATGATTGTCAAATTAAAAATATCACGAGTAAACACAGATATTTTCAATGGCGTCTTAATTTCATTCTGGAACGGAGAAAAATTTATGCATTCATAAGTCTTTCTTAGTACATATTGGAATACCGTGAAAAATTTGGTTTTCTATATTGACACCAGTCTTTCTTGGACTCTTCAAATCAGTGCAGTTTGCCGGAAAGTAACTCAAGAGACTCAAAAATTTATTAACAGTTATATTATGGCTAATATATGTATATAATGGCGTCGTGATTATTTAAAATGATAGAAGACATTACATAAATTTCCGTAATACGTCTAGCGAAGTAGGCATTTATTAGTGTGGGACTTGATAGGTGGAAAAAGTTAGAAAATTATTTTTGTATATTCATGTGTGTACCCACAGGTTTTGGTAAATTGCTGACAATATGGTACAAAAGAGATATGTTCAGACATCTTCTGAAAGACCTGGAAGACATTTGGCCGGTGTCAATTCGGGACAAGGATGCCGCTAATATTAAACGCAAACGTCTTTCTGCTCTACGTATTGCACAATTTTGTATGTAACACTTGAAATATATTTTTTTGGAAATAATATATCTAATATAAATACTGCTACAATATTGTTATGAATGCAATTACAAACTTTTAATTGAAGTTCATTGATTAATTTCATACAGAAATTCTAGGGGCCAGAAAAAGCTAACTGTTTGAAGGTTATTTTAATTATTTAATATTATTTTGAACTATATAATTATTAGTTGGAGAAACGTTTGAATAGTACTAGAGGTGAGAACAGAATCCTGTCGCAGGGTTCTCTATTTAGCGATTGTTTGTTGTGCAGTGTGTGGTAGAGCATCCCCTGAAAACATTTTAGGATTGATTTTTAAAAGAAAGGTGGTAGCTAAGCAGGTGCATACCCTACCACCATGCACAAGTACCGACCGGATTAAGTTTTGTGGTACAGAATTCAGTGAACTCAAAAATATGGGACTTAGTGCAATTGTCTCTTCTATCATTTATTAAAATGCACCACGAGCAGGGGAATTTGGCTCGGAGTATAAGGTAGCAGTAGCTCCTTGTGTCACAGGATGAATTATAATGTCTTTAAATAATGTTAAAAATATAACTTACTAACAAAACAAATATATTTATCTAGGGTACACTTTTTGTAATTTACTAGGTGTTTGGCTATTCAACTTAACTCCAATAGCAGTATATGTTTATAAGAAAATACAATACAAACCAGCTTCTTTGGGTTACGTGTTTCTACTGAGTTACCCTTTTGACAAAACTAAGCCGGGATACCACGAAGCTGTTTACATCTTCGAAGCGTACGGAGGTAAATGCAAAAATTAGTAAATTTTAGATCGAGCTACTTGGAAATTCTAGGTGAACAAATAATAGTAAACAGGTTGTAATAATCAATAGTGAATCATATCAAATCATTAATATTTCTTTTAGTACCTTGTTAACCGACAAGTAATTTTAAAATGGTTGTGAAAGTAAGAAAATTAAAAAGTTCATAAAATCAAACATCATCTATTCACGGAGTATTGATATCAGCATGCGTTGACATTTTCCCACTTCATATTTTCGCTTTGGTACTATTTTGAAAAATACCAGGGTTTAGAAGAAACAGTGAAAAAAATTGCATTGCACGTCTTTTAACATTGCGTTGCTTCATTTTTGTAGTTATTTTTGGCTAATGACTATTTTTGGCAATTATGTAGTACATAATTTACATAATACGTACATAATATGTACGTATTGATATTTTTTGATAATGATGTAGGAAGTTGAAAAATCCATTCCACTTTTAGATTTATGGACGATTTTGCAAAAGAAATGTACTTATACGTTAACTTCATTTACCTTTATTGATAAATTATATCTATTGTTGTTATAAATATGTTCCTGAAGTACTAATAAATTTCACTCTATATTCATATTTATGGGCTTGTTTCTACATGCTTAACTTGAATTATATAAATTTTAGTTTTGTTTACAGGCGTTGTATCAATATACTGCATGTTAAGTTCAGATATGCTGTTAATGACAATGACAAGCCACATAAGCATGTTATTGCAAATTTTGCAAGTGAAGATCCGAAAATTAGGCGCTTCAAAAACCAGCTCAATTAATGAAGAACGAAAGCCAGAAATAAAAGACTGTTATAGCGAAATTGTGCGCGTTATTAAAATTCATCAGAGGTTAATTACGTACGTTATTTGCTTTTTGTTATTAAGAATCATGTAATCAGCCATTGCTTCGGTTTTGCTTCGAGAAAAAACAGGTTTTTTACGCGCATAAAAAAATAATCGATACGAAAAAATAATCTCACAAAAATGATACATTTATTTAATAAAAAAGTTACAACACCTATTTTTTTTTAATTAAGGAAGCAAGTGTACAGTCATTATCATCATCATCTCAGTTGGACAACGCCTACCGCTGGGCATAGGCCTCCCCCAAGGATCTCCACGACGATGAGTCCTGTGCTGCCTTCAGCCAGTACCTACCCGCGACCTTCACCAGATCGTCGGTCCATCTTGTTGAGGGTCTACCCACTGAGCGTCGTCCGGTGCGTGGTCGCCATTCGAGAACTTTTCTGCCCCAACGGCCATCGGTTCTCCTAACTATGTGTCTCGCCTACTGCCACTTCAGCTGGGCAATCCTTCCAGCAATGTCGGTAACTTTAGTTCGCCTACGGATCTCATCGTTTCTGATTCGATCACGTAAGGAAATACTGAGCATTGCCCGCTGGGTCACCTTGAGCCTTCTTATGAGACCCATAGTTAGTGGCCATGTTTCGCTTACGTAATTCATCACTGGCAATATACACTGGTCAAAGACTTTCGTCTTGAGACATTGCGGAAGCTTGGACGCGAAGATTTTCCGTAATTTCCTGAACGCTGCCTATCCGAGCTGGATACGGCGAGAGATTTCTTTCTCGAAGTTGAACTTACCTAACTGGATTGTCTGTCCTAGGTAAACGTAATGGTCAACAACTTTGAGTGTATTGTTCCCAACTTTAATAGGGGTGGGTACAATATGGCCATTCGATATGATTTTTGTCTTGTCCATATACATCTTAAGACCCATTGTTTGAGAAGCGTTACTGAGATCTTCGAGCATTGTGTTCAGGTCTTCCAAGGTCTCAGCCATGAGGTATACATCATCTGCGAACCGAAGGTGGGTTAGGAACCCGCCGTTTATATTGAAGCCGAGTTCTTCTCATAGTCCACGAACGCCAAGTAAAGTGGCAAGTTATACTGTTCCGTCTTCTGTATAACCTGACGTAGCGTATGGATGTGGTCTATGGTACTTATAGCCTTTGCAGTATAAGTGTACAGTACTATTCGCCAAATATATGCTACCTTATGCCTTAACGATTACTATATAAATAACGTTAAAACCGAAACCTATGGCTTGTCGTACCCTCCAAAATACCAAAATTATTTAATCGTCTGCAATTGTCAGAATTTAATCAAGATTTAATCATTCTTAGTTACGGCAACAAACTGGACGACGCTTTCTCTATTGTGAACCTCATCAACGTGCTGTTGAGCTCCGTCAACATCTGCTGTGTTGTATTTAATATTGTAAGTATCTTTTCACAAGAAAATGCACAGCAAATATTTTTAAAAAGTACTTCTTAACTATATATTTTATATACAGTGAAGACATATTCTATGTACGTGCTTACATGAAAACTGACTTTATTTTTTTTATACGAGTATAAACGAGCACCCGAGCAACCTAATGGTAAGTGGTCACCGTCGCATATGGACCAACACCAAAGGAATCACTGATGCGGGGTCGGGAAAGAAGAACAAGGAAAGTATTGGCTCTCAAGCCCCCACCTGGATCACGACGAGTCGTTTGGCGGTCGATGTCAGCACGAGGGTAGTAGCTAGCCAGGCTGGCATCACGGAAAGATAATAATACCAGTAATAATATTAATGAATTGATAATAATAATTGTTACCGCTGTATGGAATATTACCGAGTTACAGTACTTGCTCTCACATTCATGCGTGGATTTTTTTTTCTATAAATTTAGGCATTGTAATTTCCATATCTGTTTTTAATAAGTTCAAATAAACCCACTGCTGCAGACGTGTCTCTTATTGTGTCAGTATGCCTCTCTGAATGACTTTGATTACGGAAAATTAAAAAAATAATAATTTCTAGCTTCTAGATCCTTGGATGGTAATGAATAACAAGATTTTCTTATGTGCGGCCCTGATACAAATTGGAATTCTCTGTTGGTATGCTGATGATATTTGTACATCGGTGAGGATTCTTCAACTATATCTTTTTAGATTTATAATTAAAACTTATACTAAATTATTTGATCTTATGAAAGGTAATATGTACCTTAAGTCGTGCCTCATACACTGATGATTTAGTAGTTTTCAAGTTAAATGGTTTGCAAATTTTAGCAAAACTTTAAATATTTTTACAAAGGGATAATAAATAACAGGTAAACAAATTATGACCATTGTCTGACGACGCAATAAAAGTGTGTGGTGTTATTTAATTTGGGCTTATCACTTGTTAGGCAAATATTTTTAGTTATAAGCAGGAGATATGTTATAAGGTTTTTTTAATTTAATAATCCGTTGTGTTCGTCTGTAGAGTTTGGGTGTAGGAGATGCAGTATACGAAAGCGAGTGGTACAACACTAATGTACGCTGTCATCGTACACTACACGTACTCATGCAAAGGTTTGTTTTAAAGACTTTAAATCACACATGTACATGTCAATATCACGTATTTTATAGAGCCCTCAGGTCGATCTCATCATTCGTACAATTATCTTTTTTGCGTTTGTCAACTTTATTTAATGAAAGACTTTCTAAGTAGACATATATTTTTTAAATTATATTATAAAATACATAGTTCAAGAGATATCAAAGATAATTTGTACAAAGTGGATTATCTTTGAATATACTGGATAAAAAATTTAAATTTATAAAAAAAATATATTGCAAAAAAACTATATACATATATGTAAAAACTATCCTACTTTATTTTTTTACCGGAAGCTGAAAACATTGATGGATACGTTTACAATATTAATCCCTATTCATTCGACTTCATTTCGGACTTGGCTATTTATTTGATATCTAGTTAATTTTGTTTCAGATCACAGAAACCTCTTTATATCACAGCCTTTAAATTTAGTTTTATTACAACGGCTACATTTAGTTCCGTAAGTCAAATTTATGATTACCTAATGAACATCTTAAAAAATCATGTAATAAAAAGTTTTCTTCAAAAAAATTATCCGGCTACAAAAAGAAAAATTACAAAATTGTACTGGAAACCAAAAATAAATCACCGACTCCGAGCAACCTTCTATGTACTAAAAATAGGTACATCATAATTAATTCATAAACAGTGGAGTTATGGTTTTAAATACATAAACACGGCTCAATTATTGCTGTCCGTTGAGAAGTTCCACTCATTATTTTCAGAACCCATAATTAAATCCTCAGCATACTTAAAGGGGACTAATTCGGACAGCAAAAAAAAAGAATCATCAAAACCGGTACATAATAATACGGAATAAACAACGGAGTTTTGACTGGACATACATATTAAAGTTTAAATACATACAATCGAACATAAAACTTCTTTTTTAAATCCATTAAAAATGCAATGTTAGTATCACCGATGAGAAATAACTTTAAAAATGGCTCTATTATTCACATTCTTTCAGGAATTCCACTCTTTTATGTCTGGAATCCCATCATCAGATCCTTCGCATATTTATAGGGCACCAACTATGAGTCATCTTCTATATAATAAAATAAGAATCATCATCGGTTCGACTGAATATTTTTTTACTTCTTACTATAGCTAGTTTCAGTTGAATTAAAAAAATACATAGAGTTGTATTTGGAATACGTTTTCTTAGAACATACAAGTACTTTGTTACCCTAGAATTGAATTGCATTACTTAGATGCGTGGTTGTACTCATATTTTCGAATTAATTACTCTTGTAAAGGTTATATGAAACATTGTGATGGAACAACCAATTAATCAATGATCACTGCTGCTGGACTAAGCGGGCTAGGTTGCATGTAATACGTGCTAGGAGCATTACACAAGAAAACAAAGTCCGAACATAAATAGATTATTTTACAGTTCAGTTAAACAAAGTTTGTTCAAGTGGAATGGAAAACATAATTATAATTTAAACGTTCTTTTTTCAGATGCTCAACACTTCATATTCGTACTTTATGTTGCTGTACTCTGTTTACCATAGCGACTGAATTTTAATCAAGTTTGCAAGTTGTTACAATGTTAAAGCAAGAGAAGTGATCAGGTTGGAACCTAGCTTTGGATAAATAAATGAAATGATATGTATTATAATTATATGTAATCCCTAATAGCAAAATTTCTTGAGCACTTCTGTACTTCGGAGGATACTTTAAGCCCTCGGCCTCGGTTGTTCTCGTGTAACCATTGTTAAGCAAGATCAGAGGCATTTGGGGCATGTAAAAACTTCAGTGTTGAAGCCACTACACTCTTCTATCATTCCACCCTACAGCAACATGGTGATCACGCTGTAGGCTTCATTAATTATAAGAAATGAGGCATGCCCTGGACTGGGCCGCTAAAAAATTAAACTCAATAAAATATAAATAATTAGAGAAGATACATGAAATGATATCTCTATTAATTTGCACCAATGAAATTGGATACAATTATTGGACATTACCAGATTTATGCAGTACATTGGATGTGTAACTATATAATTATAGAAAATTAGTTATTCTTACAAAACGCTCTTCCGTACCTTATTATTGTAACACAATTTTAAATGCATTAGTATATATGTCACTAAGAAATCTATAGAGAACGTGCTTCAGCTCTTATGCAAAACAAGTATTGTGTTTTGAACAGCACATATTCTATTGTACAATTCGCAAATATGAATAAAATAGCATTTGAAATCAATTCTGTAATTTATTATTACACATTTTCACTTAAAACTGTAAAGTTGTTCCATAGCAGAGCAAAATGTTGCAGCAAATACTATATTTGATTTCGTACTCTGTATTTGTTTGCGTGTGGTAAAATTTTCACTATGCCCTTTTCCAGATGAAATGCAGCCACCAATCTTATAAAAATCATATGCATGTTTAAATCAGGATAGGTTGTATAATTGTTGTCTATCACACTCGATAAGCAATGTCGAATGCGTAAGAATGTGTAATATGTCGAGTGCACATTGACGGAGAAAGTAAAATGATTTCCAGCACTCACATTAACCACTAGTCTTAGATACTACTTACATCAAGAGATCTAGTTGGTCTTACGAATGACTATATACCATCGTGACCACTCATCATCAGGTGGCTGGTATGCTCGTTTATTTGTTATTTATATACAAAAAGGAGACTAGACCCCAATTTTAGTAGCAACGTAATTAAAATAGGATACAAAATATTCACTAAATATATACAAACAGAGGTAAGAATAGTTTCCTACAGAAACTGAAGTAAATAGAGCGTGTAATAGCTCTCGGGAAACAATATGTATTGTTTTGCTTATGGTACAGTTGTGACGTTGATTGACCTGGCCAATCTATTATTAGCCGTCAGATTGAATACCTCGATTCATGGAGGCCATAGGAGGCCGTTACTGGAGCACTCTGTGATTAACAGCTGCAGTTTTCTATTGTTATATTAAAGGTCTTGCAGTAACATTTAACAACTGGGTAAATAGAGTATACATGTCATAATAAAAAAAATATTTTTCACGCGGTTTTATAAAAAAATACATAAGTAATAAAAATAATTACAATTAAATTTTATTTACACAATATAATTTACGCAATATTAATAAAATTGTAAGGCAAAAGGATTAAATAGGGTACACTTTTGACTTAATTAAAATAGTTTTGACTTTATTCCTAACGTGTTATATTTTATTACATTTTAATGTGGACTTTGCATTTACCGATAAATTTTATTCCAAAAAATTTTTGAAAACCCGGGAATAAAAATTCATTTGTCAACTGAGTATTCTGTTTAAAGGAGATAACATATTGAGATTTTAATGTAAAATTATTAAACCACAAATCTGTCATTATGGTATAATAATAAAAGAGTATACACTCAGTTACAAATTCAGGTGAAATGTAGCTTGTATTAAAACAAAGCAGTTTATTTTTGAGTAATTAATTTTAAGCTTGTCTTGAGTAACCACATCTAATTGGAGTTTCATTTTAAGATAGATGTCCCTAGATGATCCACCTAGATGTCAACAGTAAGCTCTTGACGTCGATCCCTCGTACGCAGCAGTGTACCCTTGGGGTTTGGATTTAGAGTAAAAATTTATAACATTTGTCTCAAACTATTATTTGTGGTCTTCAGGATTACGTTTCCTGAAGCGAACTGCGGTTGGGTTACCAGTGTATATTAAATGTACAATTTAGGAATGCCTTTAGTCGGCTGCCGGCTTGCCCTCAAACAGAAACTCTATCCTCATTAATGTTGCAAGCATACTACAACTCGACCATAGAACAATTTAACACAACATTGTTTGAGCTAACAGTACCTTTTTGTTTCTTGTTACGTACCTATGAGAATGAACAATGAAACATGATGGTGTTTTGTTAAAAATTGAAGCTAAAAGAATATAGTTTCAATGTATTCATTTATTAAAAGTGGTAAAAATGTCTATTTAATGAAATAAAAAAAGTCAGTTATATCAGAGTCGTTGCGATAAGATTCACTGTATTGAAAGGGGATACATTAATAATATATCACAACCAGCCAAAACCCAAGATTAAAAGAGGGATATCACAGGTACCGTGTTGGCCAAGAAAGAAATGTTTAACTTCTTTGTTCTAATACTGGAAGCAAAACATGATAAAATATTAAAGTTAAGAGTTGATTCTGGAAGGAGGTTGGTATTTAAGTAGTGAGACACAAGAATCTAAGAATGTTTGTGACTGTCTCGATAAAATTGGTTATTGATTATCAAAAGATCAATGTCATTGTTTCGTCCGTTGGGCAGCAGAGCAAGTAACAAACAAACAACAAGCAATGACGATGGACTTGGAGAAAAAACTATTTAATATTTGCTTCTTTATTTTCCAATACAATTTAAACTTATTTTGCTTTGCAATGTTATCAAAGTCAGTGGTCGTTAAACGAGAGGACAGAAAGACGGAAATTAGTCACCGCCATCCATAACATCAAACGTATCATCGGCTAGTAATTTCAACCAGCCATATCCGAACCAATAAAAATAGTTATAGACATGTAGTTCGTCACCTCGATCTACGGAAGTACATAATAATGTTCAGTAATAGAAAGTTTAATATATTGATTTCTCAATAAATAATAAATTCGTTTTTACATTTGTTTCTTATTTCAGTTATGGCTCAATGTGCCATTTCAAATGTTATAATTCGTAACAATTCAATTTAACTCACAAAACGATCTTGTAGGGAATAAATACATACTAATTAGATTTATAAAAAATATGTATTACATGGCAATAATTCCTGTGATGAAAGTGTTGAAAGATGTAGAAGTAGATGTAGATGTAGAAGGCATCATTAGTGTGTAAAAATGAATGAACGTTGACTGAAAACCAAATAACTATAATAAGTATTTCACGCTGATTAGTTTATTTCTACAACATTGAACTAAGATATCCATCTAGTCGATGGCCGAAGGATAATTTATTCCCGCGAGCAAATTGAAATCTGTAAATGGTATTCGAGCAAATTGGAAATTTAGTTGTAAATCACATACTAATTAATATTAAATATTGAACACAAATTTATTTCAGATTGGCAGGCCTGTAGTCTAAGTGAACCAAAGAAATTTATATTTATTCGAGGGTATCGGTATTCAAGCTACAGAAATTCAAGTATTATTTACTTTAATGTAATAAATATTAAAAAAAGCTTATAAAAATAATAACAAGTAATTATTATAAGAAAAAAACCCGACTTTAATTTGAAGAAAGCACATTTCTTGATTTCCGCTTCTACTTTTCACTTTAAGAGGTGGTATTTTTTTTTCAAATTCATGTGGGACCAAATGTAAGTAAAGTATGCACTCTCAAACAGAAAACGACTTTCCAAATTGGTTGATAAATGACGGAGACAGCATTGAACAAACATTTAAAAAAGTTATAAACGAATTGAGTACCTCGTCCTTTTTTGAAGTCGGTTAAAAAGGAATACAAAAATCAATTACTTTAGTAAATACTACCATTATATAATCCGTTTTAGTGTTGCCCGGCAGCTCGGACAATTAATTCAAACAAATATATAAAAGAGCTAAAATAAGATAATAATAACTCTTACAGAAAAATGTAACAATACAGTTTTACACAAGTCGCTAGTGAAATAATTAAGATCATTGATATATATTAAAAATAGTAGTGGTCCTGATATTGATCCTTGGGGAACCCCCATGGTAATGTTTGCCCCTGGGCATTCTTTTTCATTGATAACTACTTTCTGAATACGCTTAGAAAGATAAGATTTTATAAGGCTAACTGATTGCGTGGAGACACCATAATGCCTAAGTTTGTTCATTAATATATTATGTCCGACGCAATCGAACGCTTTTGAGAGGTCACAGAATATACCAATAGCATCCTACTTGTACTCCCAAGCATCAAAAATATGTTTAAGGAGTGCTGTACCTGCATCAGTGGTATTTTCTCGCCGCCGCTGTCTGCCGCTCACCACGCGATACATAGTCTACCCCCTCCACGCGGCCGTAAAGCTTTGTTGTGACAGAAAAAATTCTATAGTATATTTTTTTTATCCGTGCAGTTTGAGTCATAATGGATAAGCCGGCTAGGGCGGTGAGCATGCTGCGCGGGCGCAACGCTATTATCGATAAGAAAATGAGTCATCGAAGGCAGGTGCACGGCGGCGGTGCGGTATACAAAGGATGCTGCGATATTGTTATGTTATGATCATTGTTTGTCAATTGTTATGTAATTTGTTTTTCATCATTACCCCTACCTAATACCTGCAAATTAATGCAATGCTAATTTAGTACATATATCGAAGAGAAAATAAGTATTTTGGGCATTCGTTCTCTGAATTTCTTTAGTGACACAATGGCTACTCCTTTGTTTTGTACCAAAACGGCAGAATTTATTCAAAATAATATTTTGCCTGTTGGCACCGATATACCAACACAAGCACGTGTTGTTATGATGTAGAATTTTAATGTAAATACTTTTAGATATAATTTTATTATCTTTTTTGCTATTCAATTTAAACTTAGATATAAGTATTTATATTTATTTTTAATGTAATTTATTTTAAATCCTTATTATTCTTATTTTAATAAATACATTGTTTTATCTATTTTAATATACACATAATTACAAAACTAAATACACTATCGATAACGCTTATCGATAACAATAATGCGCATCACTATGCCCCCCCATAAGGCCCGTGAGTGGGAGAGAGAGCAAAATACTCGCTTCACCGCTCCGACGTTTTATGACGCAAACTGCACGAAGGAAAAAGTTATACTATAATACCACATCTACTTAGAAGTTTCACTTCAATAAACAGTTTATCAATAAATAGCGTGTCATATATCTCTGATTTTTATTATACATATCTCTGATTTTTATTACACATGTATGTGGGTACTTTGTTATTTTTATTTAATAAAAATGATGATTGCATTCTGTGGTATTTAGCTAATTAGTACTAAATAGCAAATTATGTTTTCCTGCATAGTTACTTAAAATAACATAGCACTGTTAGCAACATAAAGACATGGTTACCGTGAATATAGTTAAGGAAAACAAAACAATAAGTAAATCGTACTCAATTTTATTAAGACGCCTCTCTTACTGTATTAAGTCGAAATCAATAACCAATAAACATTACTGAAATTGACAGAGCCATTACTTATAAATAATATATAAGGTTTTTTCTGGAGGTAATTTCAATCTTTCAAATTAAATATTGTTGCAAATAGAATGACTTAACACCAGAGCCACGAACAATCCTCTAAGGACGTGTTTAGAAACATCATCAAGAAAATTATATGAGTAGATCTAACAAAAACGTAGATCTGCTCTCATTCGAACGAACCACTTTTCACTCCACATTAAGTGCGTAGTTAGTGATAACTATTTTGTTGTGACAAACAACGATTTTTTCCATTATCATTAACTCCAACCACCAGCATCAGTAGTCATGTAGTGTATCAGCTTTTTAAAGGAAGCCAATCGAAAAGTTGGCGAAATTTGACAATTATTCAAATGAAACCATAGCAATCAGATTACTCTTTAACCACACCATCGGTGTTACTAGGATGATGATGATGATGATGGTATTATATAACCTTTACCATATCACCATCACCGTTATAACTGCCGTTACCACCGCTACACGTCCGACGTATCACTACCATATAGCTACTACAGCATAACATACACCACCACTTCCACAATTACTACCACACTGAAGTCTTGTCACTACCTACCATTATTATGGTAATTTTACACAATAATACTTCATCCTTCTACATCCATAATTCCAGTCTCGCAAACAGATGGATATAGTGTAATTTTAGGTTTTATAAAAAGTCATAATTTTACTGTTACATACATTTATGACTCTGATAATTCAGTAGTATTATTAGGTTTATTCCCCGTTTGGCAGAAGTCCAAAATTTTAACTAGTCAAGTTGTCAACTACGTAGCCACGACATCAGTACCGGGGTCAATGAGTTCTACATTAACAATAGCTGGCCGGCTTATTTCTTTTTTGGCACAGATTTAATCGCCAAGTCGGAAGAGGCGGTAGAATCTCAAGAGTTATGATGTATAAAACCGTAGCAATTGTTTATACTTAATACTCTGAGAAAAGTGGACGTTTGTATTATCTGTGGTGGACATCTGTCACTAGTGCGTCATCTTTCGTTGAAAAAAGATATTATAAACTTTACAGAACCAATATTTGTTGCAATATTGATTATTATTATTTTTTTAGGCCATTTAATTTTGCTCTGATTCATTAATCGCGTATTTCACCATTAGGGAATTATTATTATTACGTTTGAAAATTTAAAATATTAGGGTATGATAAAACTTCAAATATGTATTCCACCGTAGCTTCAACATATAGCACAAAGAATCAATTGTGAGTTTTGATTAGTCATAGTTATTGTACGGACGGAACGTTTTGGTTGCACAAGTCGAAAGGAATAATTGAAAACGATATATGTAGAAACAAATGAAAATGTCAAAAAAGTATTCAGTATAAATGAAACAATTTCAAGTCATTTGCATTCACTCGAGAATATTATAAAACTTGAAAAGTGAGTACCGGGTCAATTGACGGAAGGCCATCAACTAACATGCGCCGAGTATTGCGTTACAATACAATGTATCGATCGTCACTTGTGTTAAGAGATGGATCTTATACTCGTAGCATAATCGAATGCAGTGGATTCTGAAAATATACTGGCGAGAATTTAGTGCATCTGTGCTGGTGTTCAATAATTTCCATCAAATTACAGTCATTAAAAATTATATTAATTTCAATCAATTACTATAGGTATGTCTCGTCAGTAATTGTAAATATTGTTGGTTTAATGCTCGTCATTACACAACCAAGATTGATCAATTGATCAGATTACTTCTTCAGGAGAACGCTTGACCACATAGACGCCTATAAAGTGGACTTTAATTATTGACCCTTAACTTCTCAAGGAATGGTCGCAAACCACCGTGTCCTAGACAAAAAGTTTTTTTGATTTTCTCTGTCCAACGGTCCAATAAAAATAGTCGAAAATATTCTCAGCCTTTGCTTGGAGTATTCAAATCAACATTTCTTCTAGGATATGTAACAAGTACTTAAATTTCATACGTCAAGACACCGTGACTATCCTGGAAAGTACCCGTTTATTTGTCCTTAAGGGATTACGTCACGCCTGAATCTGGTCAACGGTTAGCGAATATCCTGACAGTTCGTAATATTGCGGGTTACACAAACGATTGTGTTCTTGGTGGTATGGAGTGTACTTGGTTAAGTTGTTTGCGGAGGCGGAGGCGGAGGCGGAGGAGGAGAAAGAGGAGGACGAAGAGGAAGAAGAGGAAAAGAAAGAGGAAGAGGAAGACTAAGAAGAATTATTATTATTTACTACATACATACCCAATATTTTTTATTGATGAATAAAATATTAATGAATATTAAATATTAAATTGTTTTCTCTTTGCTTATCTATACGTATCTATACTAATACATAAAATGGGAGTGTCTGTTTTTAATATATAAATAACCGCTTTTTACTACATGCATATGAATGTATATACGGTACATATACCAAAATAATATTTTTTACAATTTTTGTCTGTCTGTCTGTCTGTTTGTTCTGGCTAATCTCTGAAACGGCTGGACGGATTTTGACGAGACTTTCACTGGCAGGTAGTTGATGTAATAAGGAGTAACTTAGGTTACTTTTATTTATACTAAATAACTTTTTTGTTAAATTACACGCGGACGAAGTCGTGGGCACAGCTAGTTACTATATAAATCTGTTGAGCCACTTTGTCTGTACATTGCACTTTTTGTAAAATTTCATGATAAATATTCATTTTATGACACACTGACATCAACTTGACCATTTTGAAAATTTTTGCTTGTCTCAAGATGACTAAAGACCGATCTTCAAATAAATTACTATGTAGTGAGAACACTTGATCGCGCAGATGATAGGCTGTATAAAATATCAGTAAATCTAATTATGTATATTAAGACAAAAATTAATAATTATAATTTTATTAATAATCATGTACTATATATAATTAATAACCTAACTTGAACAAAGTCGGACGGAATCGCTAGTATTCAATAAGTATACTGGTACTGCTATTGAAGTACCTACTCGTACTTATTGGCTTTTTACTATCCGCAAGCCTCTCAAGGGAAGGAAAAATGCAGCTTTCTGCGACT
This sequence comes from Megathymus violae, assembly GCA_003671415.1. Taxonomy (NCBI): domain Eukaryota; kingdom Metazoa; phylum Arthropoda; class Insecta; order Lepidoptera; family Hesperiidae; genus Megathymus; species Megathymus violae. The sequence continues at coordinate 2,218,887 of PDGT01000023.1, read as the reverse complement.
TATCTCTTTACGAGTTGTCCATAAGTTTCATTTTCGTTTTACAAGAGGAAATCCTCTTATGCATATCTACGGCTTTTGAATTTGCTTTTATGAAATTTTGCAACAAGCTAGTATAGTATTTTTAATTTTTTTTTATGTTCTATATTTAGAGGAAAAAATCAACAAAATTTCGCCATAATAAGAGCGTAATTGTATTTACTAGAAATAATAATATATTCGGCGTAAAATATATGTTGTACTATCCGGTGTTCCTTATGTTAAACATTTTAAGGGACATTAGGAACTTTCACTCACGTGCTCACTAATGCCTACAATTTCGGCCCCAGGCGATCGATTCAATCCGTACCACGTCCGTAACAAGAATGACATTGTTTACAATTAAAACATCGCGTTTGACAATTACCCTCTGAACCATGTGACCAGTTGACAACTACCTTCTATAGCAATATATACCAAATATAATCTGCATATTATCTCTATCGAATAGTGCATATAAGTTCTTTTATTAGTATTTCTATGTTATTGTTGCACACGGTAACACACTGCTCTGACGGAAACGGTTGTTCTCTGATACTTATTATATATTTAAGTAGTAGCATCTAGCTGTGTAGCTGTGGTCCAAAGAGATTCAGATAAGCATATATTAATTTTTTGCAGCTTTAGTATTAGTAACTTTTTCATAAGGGTGTAAGGGGCTCTATCCATCCTTGATCAACTAACTTGTGATGCAACCTGCTTAACAACGGTTTGAATGTTGCTGGGCTGTGTATCATCCAGTTAATTCCGACGGTCCTCCTGTATGTGGATTTTTACGTACTTGCTTTAAATATAGAGTCAACTAAGAAATGTTTTTAACTTGTTTCAGTTAGTGTTAGAATTTAAAATTTAAAACAGGTTCCTTGTTAGCATTACGGACGTCTATGGACGTCAATGGCCACTTATCATCAGTGACACATCTGGTTTGACGTCTTTTTGTTCTAATACAATACTTATAATATTCACAATGATACTGGTGATATCTTAAAAATTATGTTAATTACTTCAGAGCGCGGTCGTCTCCTCTTTGCACTGTTTCCGACAGAAAATTACAAATGCATGAATGAATTAGGGATATTATGGATATGAAATTTTTGATCTGAATATGGATACGTTTATTATCTTATTAGGTATTATCTTGTGTTACAATCATAGAAAAGAACAATAGCCTTAAAAAAATAATAATAAAAAATCTAAAAATGAGACCGAAAACCTGGCATATAAGGTGTTTCATTTTGACTCTGCCCGTATCCGAAATTATCCGAAACTTTTTATCGAATTCGGTTACGATTTTGGATATATTTTTATTTCGGATATCCGATAGTTTCGGTTACGGGTACCGAGCTCTATAAAATTGCTAGAGTAAATATTACTTTTTGCTGCCCTAACGTAGAAGTTTATTAAGAAAATAAATACTTAAATTCTTAGGTAACTGCATTTAATCTGTAAAGGACAATTATACAAAGGAAATCTATAAATGGAGTAGGGAAGTTAAAAATATTGGTAATAAATAGTCTTTGTCATATATTTGAATGCATGTTATACATCGAACGTTGTGTTGTTCCGTGATATCCAGATAGCAATTTTAAAATCCCTAATTGAAGATGGTTATGGATGTTTATTATTGGCAGTGGTCACTTAACACCTAGTGGACTGCCTGTTACTACAATGTAAACGATATAGAATATATCTGTGATTACTATACGATTTTTACCTGTACAGAGCAACCAACAAAAAAATTTAAAAGCGTTCTCTAATCTCTAACAGCGTTTGGGGATAAACTCTGAGGCAAGTAAGCGCATTAAATATTAAATTATATATTCCACCGGTGCTATAAAAAATATTTTGTAATAATAATTACAACTTTGATAACTAGTAGCTCACCCTGGTTATGCTTCCGGTTTTTACGTTCAGAAGTACCTGTGACTCGATTTTATAAGGCGTTTTATATTTTTTTCATATTTACCCCACACATTAGTACTTTTATAAAAATGAAAATTATTATTATTTTTATTTAACATTATTTTTTTTAAGAAAAAGCATGAAAAAAAAATGAGGCTTTGTTCTATGCTACATAAAAATATGATAACCCCGCCGAAATAACACTATTTTCCAGATATAGTTTCGGTTTTTCTTTCCACATCAAAAGTGATATACCTCTGAAGTTCTTTGTATAGCGGTACATCTCTGCATTTTAATTTCGCATGAAGCAGTTGACACTAATTCAATATCGATTTTGCAGAAAGAGGGAATTAGGAGAATATATAAATTGAAATCATGTAAGTTATTGCAGGACAGTTTTAAAGAAAAAGGTGTAATTATCGAGGTCTCTGTATACATTCATACACAGACTTACAATCGTTACACAAGAATCTGACATAATTTGGTTACGACTTCGTCTTACGAAAGCTGCAACGATCTTTTGTGGAGTTCGGTGTACTTTTTTAAAATGTAAATAGCGAGCAAACGAGCAGATGCGCCACCTGATAGTAAGTGGTTCTCGTCCCCCATGGATGTCTGTAACACAAAAGTCAACATTTATTGCCGGCCACGATGGAAACAATGGATCCGCTTTTTAATAGCTCTCTGACACTATAATCGAAACAAGAACAAACATTTTTCGGATGATTCCAGAAGTTTTATAATAAAGTCCTAAACTAGATGAGCAATTGACTACTTATAGATTTTTTAGACGACGTGGGAAAGTTTTTGGTAAGGAATTATAGTATAGACGAATATATGAATGCCGCGTTCAGGATTAACAGTAGCATTGTTAGTAGTAATTGTTATTATATTGGAATAATAGTTGTGTTCGAGGGGTTATCTCGCCGTTATTTCTACTCAGCCATAAAATACCTTTTTGAAACGGTAGTACAAGCAAAAAATTACGTGCATAATCGTGTTTACAAAATATAAAAAAAATGCTAAAGGATTTTGAATTTGAATTTGCCATAAACATAATACTTAGAAATTACATAGTACGAATTCATATTTGAAGCGAACATGCGCTTCGATTAATCAAACGAGGTACATAATGAAAATCCCATTCGACTTGCTAGATCGAGCGATACTCTACTAAATTGAGTTCCGTAACCGAACTACTACCGATCCACTTTCCAAACAAGGATGTATGATAGCGAAGGTACACACACCACCATTAATTAAACCTCTAGCAGCTTCTACATGAGGTTGTGGTTGAGAGCTACGCTGGAGCGAACACACAAGTACTCGTAGCAAAGAAGTTCTTCGTATTTGAGTTGTGTAAATTTTTATACTGGTAACCAAACTGTTTCATAGCGTATATGGGTTATGGGAAATATGTTGTACATTTGTGGTTGAATTTATTGATTTTTTTAACATGTATGTATTGCGAAGTGTAACATTGACATTATTTATGAATTATAAATTAATAATGCTTTAGAACATGAATGCATTTCAAGATCTTAAGCTCGTTAATTTAATACATCAATTGATTGGATGTCATTCGTGGATAATGTATTTTTTTTTGATATTTTTCAAATTAATCTGGTTGTAATTAAAACAAAACTTGTATTCGGGTTTATCTTAACGTAATTTTAAATTTATCGTTTGCCCCTGAAAATTAATCTTCAAATTAGGACAAGTCCCTTTTCAATATACTCGTACGGCAGCCATTGGGCCACTAAATTCTTAATGTGTGTACTATTACAACATTTTCGGTCGAGTAGATTTGGAGAAAGTCCCATGTGACATGATGATGAAGGGACAGGCAGAAGGATATAAAAGCGATCCTAAAAGTTATACAGAATTATAAAAAGGACGCTACATGATAAAGCTTTACATACATACATACAATACATAAAATTCTACTTGACTATTGTTACGTAAAGAAATGGAATATTGTTTAAATATAAATAGAGGTAAGTCTTTGTTAATTAACAGATGTTTTTACATTTGTATGTAATAGATATTATAGAAAGGCGTTAAGCTACAGGTTAAGCGGCATTGAGTGTTGTCGAGGAAGGGTGGCAGCTGGTACAAAAAAATATTTTTATGTTGTGTAGGACAGGTTCAGCCATCGATTTGGATTACCATCGCTAGGTATTGTCGTTAAAAAGGATCGTCATGACATCGTTGATATACATCCCAGCGATCTTTTGCAGAAAGAAATTGCGATATTGTATTGTTTGTTAGATAGAGGGCTCTTGTTAGGATAAGACACAAGGTTTTCATTGTTACACTTGAAAACATAGACAAATTTAATTACAATGCTTTTAAGAAAATGAAATAAGCCTTTGGAGATTAAGCTTAATTTGAATTCATAATTGTCTTTATTTAAAATTTATATTATTAGACGAATGAGTACATTCGTATGTAGGAGTAGTAGTTAGTAATGTATAGAAAATTATAACACGTATGTATCACTTATTATTAAGTATCAGAGACTCCATTCACACTTGAGCAAAGCCAACCTCCCCTGCTCGCGGTGCACTTTGCTGAAAACTTCTTCTCATTGGAGTCGATTGAACTCCTATACTCTTAAGCTTATTTCACGGTGGCGTTTTTTATCTGTCTCGATACTCATTACTCTTTTACTTTAAATGTTTTTAACACGCTTTGGATTCATTGCTGGAGAATTAGTTAACAAGCGGGTTTACTGCTTCTTCTTGCTTGCTTGCTGGTATTGCATCCTTACCGTCCTACATACAGTAAATATGTATTGGTGATGATAACCACTTATCATCATGCAGATCGAGTGCTCAATTGCCAATTAATATAGAAAAATAAAGTTTATTCTCCTGTTTTTACAACACAATAAGTTTAATACAAATGATAATTATAATTCTTATGCTGTTATAATTTATAAAATCTATGTTGTTATAAGCCAAAGTGCCTTAATTTTACGTAACCAATATGTTTGAGACCTCACGGAGTTATTTGTTAAGTCGAGACATTTTAATTACCCTCACTAAGATGTCAACAGTGTGAAGTCAGAATTATAATTGCGTTCCTCCGTGGCGTGTTGATGGCATTCCGTGGAAGCTCCATGGTATTTGTAATATCTATGTGTTATAATTGCATCGTCATGGGAATTGCTCAGTATTTCTTATCTCTAAGATAGCATAGAATAGTAAACGGTATTTTCAGTAAAATGTTTCGCTTATTTTATACCTATGTGGAAACTACGTACGGGTTTTTCGAAGTCGTTTACATATTTATGAGATAATAATACTGATGATAAAACCGCGCGATCTGATGGTAAGTGATCATCGCTGTTCAGGGACACTCGTGAAACAAGGGGAATAACGGTGTTACCGGAAAGGAACCGACCATAACTTTTGATTATGAAAGCTAGCCAGGTAGATAAGACTAAGTATACTTACCACCGTAGGAATTTAACTTGTAGTAAAGAGCCCAGCGACCTCCTTTGGTGAAGACCTGGTATCATTGCCTTGTCTGTAGATCAGCCTTAATTGTGCATGAATTAATGATTTGACCTTAACCTACTGCATTTGTATTTTAGTAATATAAATCGCTTAATGTTACGTATCTAAATCTCTAAAACGTATTTATTCAAAAAGCATTTAATATTGGAATGATAATTTATGTACGCTTGGTAACAATTTTATATATCGCACCCTTACAATGAAAGGGACTTAACTCAAAAATTGCAATTTATGGGAAATGACGAAGAAAGTTTTCAAAAATGTATGGTCTTGAGTAAATTTAAAGAGACTGATGTATGAGGTTTTCCCTTTTTCCCTTTCTCACTCATAATACGGGCTCTTTTTCACCATGGGGTTTTAGAGTAGGCTTTATTAAGTAAATTTAAAGTAAAATCTGGAATTTCAGGAATTTTGTTAATGAATGGAATGTTAAGTCACTTTCATTCTAAAGGTGCGATATATAAATGCAAATATTCGTTTATATGATTGATAATAAATCATTCGCTTTGAAATATTACAAATAGTAAATCCCAAGTACGTATTCGTATGTAGGTGCGCGGCGCATATTTTTGCATACATATCAAAATTCGCTAACGTATTTTAAATGCTGACTGATTTTGATTTCTTTGTAAATTTAATACCTAAACCTAAACTCTCTTTTATTAATTTCGTTTCGGCACACAAGTTTGTTTATTATTGTTTAGGATTATTAAATCGAATAACAAAACATGAACTTTTATACAGTATTGTAGCTGTGACATTATCAAAGTTACAGTGGAATCCTAAATACACATCTTTCGTCTTTGTCCTCACGGAGCATCCTTATTTTATTGAAGAGTATTTATACGAAATTCTAAAAAAACAACGACGTCCTAAAGAAATCTCTATACAAATTCAAATTTTCTATCTTAACCCGCTGGGTGATATTTTAAGAACGTACATTTTTTGTTTCATAGAGGTAAAATAAAATAATTTGAAGTGAATATACAAAGCTCTTTTTTAGTAAATGTTTACGTTACAATTAACGAATTACGATTTAGTTAAATCTATCGTCATAACTTTGAGCTTATAGCTTCAGCAGTTTCATTAGGGTTGTCGAATTAATAAATTAAGGCAAAAAAAATTAAAAAGATATTTTTGAATTTGAAAGAGGCAAGTTGATTTAATGATTATCAGTTGGTCGAATTAAAGAATTTATTATTATTATTATTAAAACCTTTGTTCGAAACTGTGATTAATTTTAAACATACGGTGATGGAAATGTAAACTCATATTTTCAAATTTGAAACCCATATTAAATCTAACTATTTTCAGAAAGCAAAAAGACTACGAGACTTTCCACTTCTAGGTAGCATTGCATGAAAAACCTTTTCAATATCTTTTGAATACACTTGCGGCATTCAGAATCTCAGTTTGGGCACGTACAAGTGACTAATCTTTGTGGAAGGCACTTGAGTCGCGTCGCGAGTTCCAAAGTAGCCATGACGAAGAGTCGCCTCTTAGCAGCTACTTGAGAGGCTAGTGTCGTTCAAACGGCCTTGTCTGATGCAAAAAAGAAAATAAGTGCAATAATTTTCCAAGGTTTACTATGATTTTCTTCGGCATGAATTTTCACGAAATGTTATTCTTCTATCAATTAATAGATGCAACATATATGATATTTTTGTTTTAGACTTTACGTATTTATACATTGTTATTTTAGTAGCTAGTATTGTTATGACCTTATATTTTAGTAAAGAAATAAAAAAAATGTGGCAAAGTGTCAGTGACCACTTATATCCCTGGACAACTTTAACCGACTGCAAATAGTAAGAATATAAGCATAGCCTTATTTGCGGTCGCTAGTATCGTGGTAATAGAAATTAATTATCATAATGTCGGTGGAACAACACATTTCAAGGAAGCCTGCGTGACAAAATTAGAGCTCTCCAAAAGAATCTTAAAGGTTTAATGAAGTCAGCTGATTGGCACTTGTGGTCGACTACATAAACTCTCTAAGTGTGAGGGAGCCCAGCGGTGGGATACGTTAAGTTATTAGCCCCAGTTGTTATAGCTGAAAGTAGGCCATAAACCTGGTCGAAGATCTTCAGGAGGCATAACCACTTCCAACATTACACATCTGAAAAAGAGGTACATTGTATTGGATTTTAATGTTACCTCGAATGGACCTGGTAAAGAACAGTTTTAAATTTCTTTCCGAGTATTGCAGTAAGGAGTGGAGATAAATAAATTTTGTTTTTGTATGAACAAAATTCTTAAAGTTAAATATTTAAGAACTTACATAATATCCAAGAAGTTGCTGAATATTTTGAACAATTATTAGGGTGCGCTGTTAAACTCAAAAGTCCCTAAGCTGAGCTATTTAAGTTTATAAGCCGAGATTAAAGTTTTTCAACGTCGTAAAAATACTACCTGAAAGCAAATTTGAGTGCTAAAGTAATACAGAATACAATAAGATTGAGTCGGGTAGCTTATACAAGTTATATCTTATAAAATGACCTGAAAGGAGATGTATGTATAATGTAACGCATTACCGACTAGTTTTTGTTTTAACTAACTTGTGCATACCCTTGAATTACAGATGTCACATAAAACTAAGTGTATCTAAAATATTAGAAGAAATCAAAAGGACTTAAATATTTTAAAATGTTTCTTTTATGTCCTAAGAGGTAAAGGCGATAAGAGGTAATCTATTGGTAGGCATTCACCACGGCTTTACAATGGGTTTCCGGCCAAGAAGCGATAAAACCGTTTCTTGTAGGAAAATTTCTTAGCACTGTAGAAAAGTGGCACATGCACTTCGTTCCATGTTTTGTATTTACCGCAATATTTTCATCTTCAAGTTATTTGTTATAAGGTAATTTATTCATCAGAAACCTTTGAAAGGGGAACGTAATCCTAAATTTAATTATGAACGTTTTTAAATCAACGCTAATCGAGTGTCGTGTTTCATCGAAGTTTCATACTCGTACTCGTAAAACAGATTCATTATGCTGGATTAATTATTTTCTGAAAATGAATTTTGCGCTTGAAGTCTCTCGTGCATTTTTCTTATTTCAACGTAAGTTTTATTTCCTTAAACGACGTTTATATGTTATACAATTGATTATTTATTAATTTTTATGTTTGTAATATTACAAACCTCAGTGGTTTCTTTTATGCTATATTAATAACAACGTTAATTTTCTATGATAAATAAAAAAAAATTGAAACGTTCTCCGTAGATTAATTCTTTTCAGTAATAAATACTTGGAGCAGAAATGAAACCTCTTCTTATTTTCAGTGGTATCATGGGTGTACAACAAAAAAAACTGCGATGACATATTATGCTCGAACTTCTTCGATCCAGTATGCGGATTGGCCATTTCTAAAGAGGGGGCGTCGATCACCAAGAAGTTCTATAATGTATGCTATTTGTCGAAGATCAGATGCCGTCTCGAATCCTTCGTGGGTTGGTCATTATGCTAATACTAGATGAAGTTGGCGAATTCGATTTGCATAATTATACGATTTTGCATATTGAGTTAGTGAAACTGAGCTTCTTGTGGCTGACTATTTATTCAAAGCGATTCTTTGAAAACGGATTGCTTGATGAAAGTTGGTTTCCTGTTTTTTTTTTGTAAAACTCTGTTATAGTTGACGTAAATGAAAGTTAAACTTTTTGATGACAATTATCTATTTATCTAGAAAGAATTTATGTAGAAAACAGAATCTTCAGCTTTATAACCACAACCAAATAGGCAAACAAGTCTAATTCATATGTTTGACATGTTTTTAATACAGGAGAGGCTAAGGATTTTTTGTCCGACACTCTGGCTAAATGCGGGTTGGCTTCTTTCAAATATTCTGTCGTGGATATTTGACTTCAGCTAAACAAGTGATAATTAAAAACATAAGATGTCTATAAATTATTATAAAAAAGTAAACGATAATAAACATCTTATATATTTATCTTTTGTTCTTTCTAACAGAAATAAAACAAATACCAGAACACCTCTGCAATTTGACTAATTCTGCTTATCAACGCACGCGACGAGTCACTGATTTTAATATAATTGGAGCGCAGAAGACTTGTAACCACACTTGTCCCACCTACTGCCGTGATACGTATGATCCCGCCTGTGCCAAGATATGGAAACCGAAAATGCAAGGTTTTACTAGCAGAGTGATGGTCAATCATTGTCATATTGATATGTTCTCATGTGTTACTGGAGTCAGTAAGTAATTTACTTATAAGTAGGTTACTTGATCAGTTTTGAGATCCTCGCATTTAAAAGTGGAACGCATCTGTACTATATGTTTTTAAAAAAAAAAAAATATTTGAAAATATAACTCAATAAGCCATTTGCTCCTCTTTAAAAAAATAAAAATGTGTTAGTCATTTAATATCATTTTCTCGAGCTTTTTATTTAAGCCGATGGAGTTTAACCGCAAACATTTGCATGCTATGATCTTTTACGATTTTAAATTTTGTTTAGCAGAAGAATTAACTTTACGACCGTTACAATCAGCCTCCATCTCATGCAAAGATTTTAGGAATTTCCAAATTTAAAATTTATCGACGTCAATGCTGAAAAATTGTAAGTCTGTGAATCCGGAATGTTAAACTACACTGGTTTACACGCTGTGCGGGAGAGGAAACCCAAGGACCGGGCTTCGTGGTGTCGTACTTCATCACGATAACGCCTCGTCGTCTACGTCTCTTAGAATAAAGGCGATTCGCGTATCCACACTGCAGTTTATACCCTACGACTGAGTTTTCTGTGATTTTTTTTGTTGTCATTAGTGGAAGAAAAATAAGAGCGCCAAAGAAGGTGTGCCTCTGTACAAAGTAGCGATTTCTTAACTATCAGATCAAGACAGGCAAAAGTGTTTTTAAAGTCAGTTTAGACAAAAGGAAAAAATGCATTAACATATAACATGAAGAATATTTTGAAAATATTTAACATAAATAGTACTAATGTGTTGAATATTTTTTTCTGCGTCTCAAAACTTATTGAGTAAGTACGCCTCACTTCAGTAACAATATTTTTGTAACATTAATATTTTTGTTATGTAAGTAGTCGACAAAAGGCCAGCAAGCCATCATCGCCCATGAGCATCACTGACACCAAACCCATTGCCGACGCGTTGCCGACCGAAAACGAAGCGGGGACTCACATTATTACTGACTCTCCGATATTGCGACCAATATACGCATGAAACATTTCAAGGTCGGTTTTAGAAGGGTGGTAGATAAAAAACCACCATGCAAGTACCATCGGGAGTAAACTGAGTTGTATAGAGGCTAGCGACCTCCAACAGGAGTGACCGTTATAACCAGCCTCGTCGGTCTTTAAGCAGAGTTCACCACGAATAGGCCAGTTTGGTTTGGGCTCAATGGTGGTTGGAGCTCTTTCATCTTAAATTTGTTTGATAATCACAATTCTAATACAAAACGACAGTTCCGTAGGCAGTAGTTAAGATGCCGTTTCATAATCACAACTGAGGACTTAGGACCTAAAATTGTTGATGGATGGAGAACAAACAGTATACCAAATATATGTTTGTTACCTTCTACACTAATTCGAAATCAAAATATCTTCAACTTTGTAACTAGGGTAAGAAGTAAATAGTCCCTATTTGTATAGAACTTTGAGAACCGGGTTTGATTATTTGACGATTACACATGATTTGCAAAACACGACGTCCGTATTGTTTACATGTTGATCGCATTGTAAACACAACGAAAACTGTCGCAGTATACACGGAGTGATGCCATCCACTTGGATTAATTCGGCACTTTATTTCCAGATGTCACTATCCAGCCATTAAGTAAATGTTTTAAGAACCCGACCGGTCTAACATTTATGTCACATGTTGCTGCATTAAAAAGTTTGCGTCTTATAGAAGACCATAGATAATTTTGTTTTTTTTTTTGCAATAAATAGGAATATGCAACCATGCAAGCCATATATCATAAAATAAACAACACTGTCTTCATCGCACCAGAAATTAACCAAGGAAGGTAGCAAGGTATCAAAGAAAAGAAAAATATTATTCCTACGACTTTATTACGAAATTTAATATTATGCATGGTAACAATAACGTCAGTTAAGAACCTACTTTGGAAATTTGATTAATATTGTATTATATACATATTTCAAAGTCAATTTATTGTGTATTGAATATTTAGGTTTATCCTTCTTGCTTCCTTAACAGGGGAAACAGATAGGATAACGTGATTGTTTTTCCATATACATTAAACTAATATAAATAAACTAATTGTCGCATTCAAAAGCATCTTCATTAACTTCATCAGCATGAGAATATCTGATTTACGGATTTATTTTTAATAAAGAAAAGATAAATGTATGGAAATGAGATCCAATATCGTCTTTGTGGGAAACTGAAGAAATACCCATTTACATTTTTTCTTTTCATTGTGATATTTTTCTGACAACAGACTGTGTCAGCCAGAGCTTATATGTTTTTAATCCGCATAAACGCCTAATATTTTATGTGTGTCAGAAATCTAAAGTAAAGTATGAATTATTAAAATTGTAAAAATAAATTTCTCGTGTAAGTGGGTAGTCGCTAGGGCACGGCTTGCGTAAAGGTATACACATTGGCTTTACTCAAATTTTGTTTCAAGCAGCTGCTACCACACTGCTAATCGTAAGTGACATATCGATAAAACGCGGTGTACCTACTGACGATTGCATTGTGGTCTTTGTAAATGATATTGCATTACTTCCATATACGATATTATACTATCTCAAGTTAAATATAGAATCAAATTAAAACGTGATTCATTTTGACATCTGCTCAAGAATTTCAATTTGGAAGGGTGGTATTAAAAATCAAATTAAATAACATTTTTCAGTACAACTATAACAAAACGCAAATGAATGAAGGTCCCTTTTTCATTCTTTATGTTACTTGGAATTTGACTTACGTCCTCGTGGCTATAATAATTTTATCATGGGAGTTGAAGCGGTCCGTTGCCTTCCATAATCTTAATGGCCAATCTAGCGATTTAATTAAATTTTCCGTTCTACCCTCGGAGAATATTATAAAAAATGAACGCTATGATAGCGTTAATTGGAAATGTTAAAATGGAATATTATCCAAAGGATGTTAGTCAATCGAATTAGTTTCTGGAATTTTCATTACGATAAATTTATTACATTGTAATATTGTATACAGAATATGGATTTTAAAATCCATAACAAAACTCATCCATACCAATAATGAAACTGTAACTTTTGGAAAAAAATAAAATAATGGATACTCTTTACAATAACAGTCGGTGAACACGATGGTAAGTGATCATCGCAATTGTGATGTAACGGATTCGCCTCGAGAAATTCGCTGCTTCATAGGCGTGTGTCACTTACACGTACAATAAATACAAATATTAGTTCAACATCAATGTACAAGATACAAACTTTCGCTACTATCAGATAAGCGATTATTTTGAAGTTACGAAGCTAGGTGCTTCATGAGAGGCCCTTGTTAAAATTTTCCGATACATCACCTCGTATAAGTCATATGTTACCTCGCACCTCTACGGTACCGCGCCGGCATTATGCAAATGACGTATGTACGTGGGTTATCCTTTTCTATAAACTTGTGTATATTTAGCGTACGTTGTATGTTTATTTTTGAGCTATGCTTTAATTAACTTGTCATCTTATATGGTTTTAACAACATTACAATAGATAATTCCCTCTTGAGCTCCGTTCCTTCTCATAACAATAACTGTTATTGATTTACTCCCCCTTCTTACTCCCAGTAGTATCAATTTATGTGCTTGAATTTTTAAGGGACTTCAGATTGTATCACCATAAATATACAAATTACGTCTATTATATAATCAATATATACCTACCAACATATGTCTATTTAAAAATTGATTTTTTATGATGTTTGATTTTGAATAATTTTTGTTTTCCACTGTATCACACTGCGTCAATGAAAACACGAAGGATACGAGGAAAAGTACATACATACATACATTGCCAATAGGTATTAATAATGTGGGTTGTATTCTTTGTTATGTTAGCGTTATTCGTCCACTTAGCTATTTTAATATACATTGTTCCTATTTAAAGTTTCATCAACGTAAGCTGATTGGCATCTACGAACAATATTGAAAGCCAAATTCGGTTTTTGATTGAACATTGTTACGAAGTCGTTTCGTACCTTTCTACAGTAGACTTACAAACTTTATTAACGACAATAATTAACAACAAATTTATAATCTCAACAACGACGGCAACTGCTCAGTTTATTCGTTGGCTTTTGCATTTATGGTAGTTAACGACCGGAAAATAGCAGACGATCAATGTGATGAAAAGTTACCTGCAATGCCAGCGGAACACTGGAGACTAACCACCTAAGAATGAAGCAGTAAAGCGTGTCTGTTACAAACTTGTTGTATCGTTAATAAACTGTCTCTATTGAATTGCACCTAACAAAACGTGAATAAAATTCAAGAATTATTGTTAGCAAAAAGTGATCATCGGCTAGAATAAAATCTTCGACCATGCATCAGTAAGGAGGGCGGCTAACTAAACAAGGGATTTAACGCCGTTACCCTGTCTCTTATTCAAGGGGATGCACCGCAGTTGTGAGGTTTTCTTGAACAAGAATGGTCAAAGCATCTTATACTCTTTTTTTGTTAATTAACATGAACATTTTAATTTATTTTTAAAGCTTTTCATTTACACCATGACACGGGAAACTTGTTGTATCGTTAATATAATAACAAGGAATTTCAGATTTCCTAAGAAAATCTGATCAAACTGTCGGCCACGATGACAGTGCGTACCTATAGTAGGTACTTCGAAATTACGGGCCCCTTTAGTTAGTTTGAGAAAGATAGGCATTATATAGAAAGTTTAAGATGTAACTTCTGACAAAACTATTCAGGGAGTTATTTACACTACTTAAGTGTTTTCGAGCTGTTTACTCCAGGATTTATGACATACCTACCTAAATAAAATGGTATGGATACGAACATAAAATACAAAGAGCACGGGATTGTATCAGCTTTGATATTTTTTTATTATTATAATTTACATACAAGCATTACAACAACATTATTATCGGATAGGGTGTAAACATAAACTCCTTAGAGTTTTACCGTACACCCTGTGCCGTCGACTATGCTTTATTACATTATATAAATCAATGTTTATACACTTATACTAACGAAAAGTATACATTTCATAAACAACATAACTTACGTACAAAAAGAGGGTAAATCACAAATTTTACGAAAGTGAAGGTACGTTAAAGCAAAATAAAATAAATCGGTGTTCGTTTTGTCGCTTATTTATCTATGATATTATCTATGATATATTATTTATTTACTTAACACCTTAACTACCCTCCCTTCGCTTCGGAAAACTTGATTTTTATGTTCATATATACTAAACGAAACTCTCATTGTTATCAGACAGTTGTTTTATAAGTTTGTCCTGATGTCATAGACCTAAATTTCTTTCGTGAAATAGTTTATCTCTTGGTAAAACCCGCATGTCATAGATTTTGAGATTATTGTATTCAACTTGTTTTTAATCATATTTATAGCCTATGTCTACGCGGATAATGGACCCCTTTCGTGCAGTGGTTCAGAGTATTACGGGGACACTGTACAGGACCAAGGTCATTGGCGCGTTCGCAAAACACGATACAACTTATAAAAACTAAGTTTCGCAGACAGTTACATGTTTATATTTGCTTTTTGGTATTGTCACACATAGTGTCCGCTTTGCTTATACGATAAGTTGAAATAATCCGAAAGTAGTGACACTGTGCACGGTACCAAGTCCTCCATGTTCAGGTGAGCGTAACAAAGATAATATAGTAATGCAGTAGCTTCACGTACAGGGTAATGAAATACTGGAACAACATGGCCCCGCCTGTCTGCAATCTGAGAACAATGATTAATTTGAAACTTAAATATAAAACCTACCTTTTAAACTTACAGAAAACACTACAATGAAAAATAGCACACAAACACAAAACACACACACACACACAATAAACACAGATGCGCATGGAGATAAATATGTAAGTCCACGTTATTTCATAAAAGTATATTCTTGTGTTTTGGGTTCAGCTAATTATTCTGTGACTCAAAAAATTATTATTATTTAGATATACTCGCCATCACGAAAATATTTGCCGTAATTGTTTGTTTAGTTACTTTAGTTATTTTATAATGCGTATTAGTTTATTTTTTAAGCTGAATAATTTTGCATTTAAAGTTGTTTGTTCCTTATGTTGTAATTTACGTGTTAAGCTATAAATTATTTACCTTTTAACTGAATTGAAATTGTAAGATGCAGTAAGCAGAACTTTACACAGATATAGAAATTGTCATATGTTGCGTCGCTTGCAAGTTACGCACGACCGACTGAAGGGCGCACGGAAATATCAGATGCCATGGTTCTTGTCCAATGCATGTTTTGAGTGCGACCCTTTTCCGTCATGCTAGTAACTCTGCGACTACAACATCGAGCAAAGTAAATGTGTGTGTAAAATTTGTAGGGGTACAAGGACTTAATAAATGTTTCTTCTTCTTCTCCTTATAACTGATCCAAGATAAAGCAAAATGTAAGGAATTGCGACACAAATTTCACATAATAGTTTACGTATTGTTAACATTTACACTTTGTGTTTTTGTGTAAAATAAACAGACGACGAAAGTGTAAAATAAATTAATTACAGTGGCTATTTTATATACAACCTTATTTTGTTTTCCATAAGTGTGATTCTAACGCAATGGAATGTGTTATTTAAGATGCCTCGCATCAAAGTTAATATCAAACGAAACTGGCTACTTTACAGAGTTTCAATACAATAATAATGATGTCGGCAATAATAAAAAACTATGGTACCGTTGCAGAACTGTGGCAAATAAGCCATTTCTCAGTGTTCGGTGTGCAATAACCCAAAAAATTTGTAATTTCTGTTTAGATTCCTGGTATACCATATGTTATATTAACTATTACAATAGCTTTTTTGTTGATTTAATAATCAACAAATTATAATTGTTTTGATAATAATTATTGAAAACGATAAAATCATATTTTATTTAATTTACTACTTATTTAAATACGTTCCTTAAAATACGTTTAATTGTATTTAGTATTAAAGGATCGATCTCATTAGACGTGTAAAGATTTTTTATTATTAAATAAAAGAATTTTTTTCGAAAATTGAATATTAAATATTAAGCAATTTCTGAATGACAAATAACTAAAAAATTGATTAGTGTCCAAAAAAATATTATTAAAATGTATTTAGAAATATTCCTTACATGGTTCAAATTTCCCTACTCTCCTCCAATAATATAAAGGAAAATATACTCGGCGATAGTAATACCTTATATCGTAACACTGATTTTGAGCCCGTCGGAAATACTGAATAGCTCGGTCTATAACAAACTATATTAATTGCTAATTCTTCAATTTAAAATAAAATTTTTAATTAATAGAAATTGTTTAATTAGTTTAATTTTAAAAATAGGAATGTGAATATGAAAATATTTTGTTTTATCGAAATTCCTTTTTGTACCGTTAGTGACTTGGACTTTTAGGATGTGAGAAATGATACGACCAGCATATAAGCAATTATTATTAAATTAAAATATCACCATTATGTTTACCGGTATATCACAGATCCATTCACGGACTAAAGGTTAATCGAGTGTAATATTATCATCAACACTACTATCCTGCAATGCAACGCCCGGTCTGTAGACGATCCTGTCTAGGGTGGTCGAATCGAGTTCAAACCATCCTGCCTTCCATCAGCTCAGTGACAACAATATTAACATATGCTGTATTCCAACACGACACTCGCAATGGTCGGGTAATTGAACCATGCTGGCTGTGCTCGGAGCGGTAGACCCTGAAATTGAACAATACTTTGGTTACGTCTCCATATCGTCTTCAAAAGGTTCAGCGTTTTTTTATGGGGCTTGGAGTTCGTTTCTACAATAAGGTTCCAAAGTTGATACGTGAGTTGCCCATTGGAACTTTTAAGCGGCATATTAAAATGCAGCTTATAGGCAAATATGAATATATTAATGACAAGGACGCCTGGAAATAATAGTGTCGAATCCAGTTTCGCACAGGCTTAAACTTCTGTAATTATCATGTGTTATTTAAAAGATGTGGTGAGGAGTTTCTTTTGCCGTTTCTTTTCCTCAATGTTAAGGCACCTTTTCGAACGGTAGTAGAAGCAAAAAAATGACGTACATAAGTGTATTTACAGAATACCTACATGATTAAATGATTTTTGAATTTGAATTCGAATAAATAACATTTAAGATCTTTTTCACGTTCGCTTGTCTTTGTCTGTGACATCCCAGACGATGCATGACGATGAAATACAAAGAAGACAGATGGTAATAAATAGCATGACATAGAATGAATGACGAGGCAGTGACAGCATATATATTTTATTACCTACAAGGCTTTTGCTACTTTTTTTTATAGAAACAGCCAACAAACGAGCAGACGAGCTATCCCATGGGACGTGGTCACCGTCGCCCATGAACCCCAATGAGACTAACACTATAGATGATGTCGATCAAAAAATAAAAAGAAAGAAAGAAAGTGCTTACGCAAACCCCTACCATCAGGCAGGCTGGCTTATATCACCTCTTACGATACTCTGTTATGCCAGTATGGGATTTAAGGAGTATTCTAGTTCGCCCAAAGACAGCCAGTACATCCTTATTAATACATATCGATTGAGTTTGTATGGGTCGCATCCGATGAAGGCTTAGAGGCCACAAGGCCAAAGCCAACTCGGGTGGTGTTTAGTGGGTAGGCCTTCGGGAGTCCCACATAACCAGCGCAGCCGGCTGCGCTGGTATGCTAGGAGCATTCACCACCCCCCTCCCGCGCTTTTCCGGAGGGTAGCCCACTTACCATCTCTGGGCGCAAAAAAAAAAAATTGAGTTTGTAAATCTTCATATAACGAAATTTAGTCAATAATGAAATACGACAAGAATTAGTCTAGATAGGTATGACTAACATAATATAAGATCAACCAAATCTAACTTTAGTCCCTTGCGATAGCTTACCCTCAACTTGGATGACACTTTTCTATTCTGTTGATTACATAAATTTGTTTGTATCCACAAGTACGAACTTTTCTATTTCCTCGCAAGTAACTTCGACTGTTTTGTGTCTAAAGATAATGTGACGTTGACATTTCTTCGTAATTTTTTAAATCGTTTATATTTATTACTTTTACGCAGTGATGAAAATGGAAAAGATTTTACGATGAATTTTGTAAAAAAAAACAAATGTCATTAACTCATATACATATACGAACAATATTCACACTAAAACGATATTTTTTTGATTGGCTTTAAATTAAAAAAAAAAATTAATTATTAGTGTTGATATTAAAATCGCTACACACAATTAAAGAGTAACCAATAACCCGCCATCTCCTCGCTTCAGAAAACTTACGCCTTACGTTCACAGGTAGCACCAACACCTGCAACAAATTGTTATTCGTTTTCATCGGAAATTTTAGCAATATCATGATGGCCTCATTTCATTGTTTTAGAGAGTCGTTTTCTCAGTTCTACAAATCAAAAAATATTTTTTTACTGCAGTAGTTGCAGAAAATAAAGCTAAATTTTGTTTATTACCCTCGTAATAGAATATTAACTTTTATTTCCTATTACGCAGAAACATATCGTATTACTGGAATAATTGCTAACTTAACCTGTGTGTTACAAACATACTGATTATGATCTAAATCTGTTCAATATTATTCCAGCGATGTGCGCATAGATAGACAGCATACAAAGAATCCAATAAAAAAATCATTTGCGTGTATTACATATATATCAAAGGTTACCTATTGTAAAATTTAAATAAAATATGCAATGTTCAAAACCGTTCATTGATTGATGTTGATTTAAAACCGTTATAGCTTTAATGATACAGAGTTAAAAGGAGTTTTGAATGTAGAATTAGAAAGAAGACAAATACCTATAAGTACACAGTTGAATTAAATATTTTTTTATTGGTGGCATTCAGTACCCGAGTGCAACGGAGTTATTTTCCTATTGATTCTACAATATAAACTGATGGAATTCACCCGAAATATTAAATACAAATTTCTGGTGATGAGCCATTTTTATAATAATAAATTATTAATAACCACTATGTCAATTTCGTACTTTGACACTTTAAATACACTAGAGCTGACCCCTTTACTAAGAAAATTTTACAAGAATTCTAGTTACTCAAATTCGTGAAAGACTTTTGGATATAGAAACATTTTGTAACTTTGATATCGGCGCTCAAAAATATTTTCTATTCTCCATAAAAATACAATCAGTGAAGAAATAAATCATGCAAGTAAGTATGTAATAGAGATTATTTACTACTAGTATCGTAGCTGCCTAATTTTTTATCTATCTGCTGGCAAAAACAGTACGAAAATCTGTGCTGTAGTTTTTGAGTTTATCACATTCAGAAAGACAGAGAATTTATTTTATCCTACGTAGGCTATGTGCACCCGGAATAATGTATGTACCTTTCAAATAGTAAAAGAATTTTCCATGTAGGTGCCGTTGTTCCGAAGATTACTTTTCGCTTATACACAAACTCACAAAATTTGAACTCTTTATAATATTAATGTATATTATTATAGATATAGATTATATCTGTTTTTATTTTTAATTTTTTGACGATAGTTATGAATGTTAATAACTGATGATTTACGATAACATTGCATCGTTCTAACATCGCAGGACAGTTATTGGAAAGACAATTAAAAGAGGCATCATTTGATTTTATTAGAAAATGCGAATAAGTTTTTTGCTCAAAGGAACCTTTTTCACATCTGCATTGTTATATATTAAACCCCGATAAATAAATAATGTGAATAACTCGCCGAAAATTATTCACAATGAACACAACAAAGTAATGAAATGAAACTGACATCATGAAATTTAACTTACATATTTAGATAATTAATGTGTTAAATCAGAAAAACTTTGTGACCCTAAAAACTCTTTAAGCTCGTAACAACATGACTTTCAACTACCTTTGACCACAATTCAGTAAAACTTCACAGGGAAAAAACCAGTAATACTCTTAAAACTTTTTTAATCCGTAACGAATTTCTCTTGTCAGTAGACAATTCACATTTTATTCAGAGTGCACATTTTAACTTTTGCGATTGAATAGAAACTTTTGAATCTAGTAGCTGACTCGTTCCCTTCATTCGCGAATAATTTTAAGGATTTAACGCTAGGAGTCCCACTCCAATTCTCTTTCAGTGAAAGTTAATAATTAAATAGTTACACAGAGTTGAATACCGAATCTCTAGCGGTGTCTTTGGATTTCGCAGTTGTTCAAACAAGACAGGATTTCATTTTGAAATGAATTAAATTTTTAAACAGTCATAGAATGTCCGTAATTATGACCAAAGATAGTCGTAATTCACGGACTGACTTATATAGGCAAATGGCGCTCAATTATTTTACAGAATACGTTAACCATTATCGTTTATTTCGATACTTTGTTTATTTATATGTATATAACGCAATTGTTTCCATAACAACCGTTGAGTTTTTTCGCTTGAGTTGGTCATTAACACCTATCTCCATGGATCACTCTGGTGAAGTTCTCTCCAAGAATCTCAAATTCCTTCTCTCTTTTGTAAGCTATAATTGATAATATTCAATTTAATGTGAAAAGAAGTCTGTTATTTCTAAATATTGTAGTTGAATAAATATATACGATGAAAATGTCCGTTGAGCATAGAGTAATTTCATTTATTTTGGATTTAGCAAAAGAATTATAAAATATCGCGTATTCAAACCCAATAGAATAACATTTCAGTTTTTGTTAAACAATGAAAAATCATAAAGATTTTTATATTATTTTCAGGTTGTTAGAAATAAAATGCAAGGTACGAAATTATTTATAGTAGAAAAGTTTTCATTAAATAGACAACGTGTTCTAGTGTGTTATAATGGAGACCTTCATGATAGTATTAAACTGTACATTTATGTGCCTGAAACAGCCAATTTGAAAACTAATTAAAACGTCCATGCAGTGAAGCGACAATCGGTCAGCGTGGCTACCAGGCTTGCCAATCTCACTGCAGCTTCGCCTCTAATAGATTGTTACAGAATATAATGGAAGGTCTATTGCTGTTTCATTATGGCATAGACGTTATTTTGGTCCATTAAAGTGTACTTTGAAATAATACCTACACTGTAATTTTGTAATCACGCAGGTCAAACATTTACTTTAAAAATAATAAGTGATACTAGTTAAATTGAACGTAATAAACTGTTTAAATATAAGCTCTAATTTGTATAGTAAATTTAAGTATAATTTTTACTCTACTTTATGTAATGAGCTTACTGCTTTAAGTCCGATTTGTGGATAACAGAATTACCGCGCTACTAATTCTAAACAGAGTTATTTAAATTGCTAATATAGTGAGAAGAAATTTGGAACCAACGATGCATACAAACGAGGCGTTATATCTCAGTCTTTAGTAGAACAAGATTACGTTATATTCATAGATGTAGATCATTTTGTGGTGGTTATTGGGAGAGTAATATGTATATAGACATGAATTTATTATACTTTCGTTATTTTTTTAATACATTTTAAATATTTCATATTAATTGATCGTCTATAATTTAAGAAAAACGCGCTATACCAACTCTATATTTTCTAAATGGCCCAATTTTAAATTTATCATGTCTTGTGTAGTATTACGAATATTGGTTAAGATTACGGCATGTAGCTGGCACATACGATATTAAATTTTAATGACCCACAAAATGTAACTTCTCAAATCTTTACACGTCATCGTATCAACGTAAGCGTCTTTACGACCCCGGAGCATTAATCACTGAGTGAGAAGCGGGGTGGGATGCCGAGAGGAGTTATCGAGGGGAGGGGCAGTTTAAATAATTTACTGCTCATGTCGGGCACCGACGCCATAAATTTTGTCATGAAATCGCACCTTAATCGAGCGTTCCGCGTCCTCAGCATTAGCTTATCCGTATTTACTTTAAAATTGTCGACTGTGCGTGAAGATTTATTCTTTATGTTAATGATAAGGTCTGTTTGTAAATAAAAGTCTCATTAGCCAGTTTCAATAAGTTTCTTACGTTATTTGAGTTTGCTGACATTGTTTAGATCGTCCAAAGACAAAGTGTAATACTGAACACACATACACACATAAATTGTAAAAAATATGCCATAATTTTAAAGCTTTTTTTTGATTATGTTATGAAAACAAGTAGTCACAGTAATAAATATTTTACACAGTCAAAAATAAATATGAAATAAAAAGACGTAAAAAATAGTTAATTAAGATCAGCTGTCATCGTTGACGCTCTATACGGATAGTGACCAAGGTACTTCACTATAATAAAAATTTGTGTGAAACATTTGTTGAATTGTCATAAAACAATGTGACGGTACATTATTTCTATTTAATTTACATTATATAACGAACGGGTTTCATAAAGAAAGGTTGTACACAGTTGAGCTCTTAACATATTAGCATTATAATATATTGTCCCCATATAAGCTTTAAATAAATTATGCCGAGTCTTACAAATTCCCTTAGTTCGAGAGTGAACCCGAGTACTGGTCCCAAGCTTTGCATCGATTTCATAATATTCACTTCTATTACTTTAGTACGCTACTGTACTTCATAAATTTCGATGTGTGTCAATTGTCTACTAATCGTTTCAAAATTGTGTATTCGCAGACAAATAAATCAGTTTCGTGCGAGTCGAGTAATAAAACAAATTTGTAAGTTGTCGATTCACTCGTCTACTCCCAATTTAATTCATGGGAATACAACCAGTAAAACGGTATATTATACAGTAATATAACTATACTACATATAGTAAGTACCAGTAGGTGAGTACGCTTACAATTTCGTTGTGGTTATATTTGCGACAAAATATTATTTAAGCTAAGTGAAATGACGTCAGTCTCCAGGTTTTACAACCTCCCCTACATTCCATTAACATCAATTGAAAATTAATGTCGGTGTTGATCGAATCATAAAAAGTGTGATACTGTTTGAAGTGACGCGAAATAATTTGTTTTTGGACGTCAATCTGGAATAAAAACCTTTTTATAGAGAATAAATTTAAAACTATAATTATTAACAAAAAAACCGACTTCAAAACACAAATTATTTCAAAACAAATTAATGGGCAATAAAAAGTAAAAGAAATCCTTTCCCATAAAAAAAAGAATCATCGAAATCGGTTGGCTTGATATTGAGTTATTCGTCCGTTTGTGGCGCACATATTTAATGCAAATTTAAGAGATATAGTTTTCTCATGGATGCCATTGTCAGAACTGGAACAAATTGAAGTGGGACCACACGGCGGCCACCAGCTTTCAATTAAAAAAAGAATAATCAAAATCGGTTCACCCAGCCGAAAGTTCTGAGGCGAGGTAATAAACATAAAAAAAAATACAGTCGAATTGAGAACACTCCTCCTTTTTTGAAGTCGGTTAAAAAGGTTCACAGGCGGCCACAAAAAGCTTTTAGATATATTTTATACTTTGTTTCTTTTATGAATGGTGTACTTATCTTTGGTCAGTCAGCATAGTATACACTTCAAAACTTTGCATACTGCATACACTTGAAGTTTATGGCTGTCTTACTGGTATAAAGCATTTTCTTCCCAAGAACCTACCGCTCATTGTGTTTGATTGCATTAAACACACAGACATATAAATTTTAATAGCAGCTTGCCCAACAGGACCAACATATCGTCATATTACAACGCTTGCACATACTGAATACAACTCACACATTGACAAAACCAGGACTGAATTCTGATTACAATGAAAATGTTCCGACTGAAATACAATATTGTATATTGATATTAGAAGTGGATTCAAACTATTGGATATAGCTGCATAGCCTGCACATGATCTCAGCAGAACGTCAGTACATTACAAGTTGATTAAAGGAAGCTACAGAGATGAAAAAACATTAAAGGAATTTTAAAAACAACATGGGTTTAAGTGAACGCAACCATGGAATGCAGTGATTAGTTTGTATCTGTAGGACAATGTCTGTGTGTCGAGTTCAATGCATGTAAATGTCGTCAGCATTGTATTGTGATAGAAGAAGAAATAAAAACGGCAGTGACGAAAAGTTGATAGGTTTATTTATTTGTTATTCCTCATTACTTATTATAATTGAAACATTTATATCTATTAGCGGTCCACTCTAACTTCGTTCGCATTGAACAATTATCTAAGCATAGGTTGAAAAATTAAGATCTAATTTAATGCAAATTGAGACACTTGATAAATAATATTGTGACTACCTAAAAGTCATGAAATATTTCGAGAAGTGTGTACATGAAAGATATCGTATATGAAAGATAAATGTCGATCAATTTCGTTTTTAGCATTTTAGCAGAAAAGAGAATGAGAATGAATCTCTTTTACCTACCTACCCACCTAAAATTAAATGATTAGTGAATTCACCATGAAATCAAATAAATCATTTATCACGTTTCTTGAGCGTTTTCACGTTTTGGAAAGCTATGTCAGTGGCCTTCAAGCGAAACATTACCGACAATTATGTTGGCTTTTAACCTCTCATCTAATACGTAGTGGTACAGTGAGCTTAAATATGCTCTAAGCTTAATATATAATATAACAATAATAAGTTGAAGTTACTTAACACACAAAGATATAATGCACACAACAGTATACTTTATGGTACCAAATATAACTTACGAGTATGTCACAAATGTTATGAGCGAAAATATCCAATGCTTATTTTAAACACAATATGCTGACGCTATAAACTGAAGTGGAGCATTCTATGAAGCAAAATTTTCTCCCATATTAATTACGTTACGAACTTTAGGAACTAACATCATATAGTGTGTGGAGCAAGCAGCAAAGCGTACACCGCCTGCAAATATTACAGTTCTAAAATATTATATGCAACTAACGCTTATAGAGTATTCGCATTACAATCCCCGAAAATGAAGCAATAACTATTAGCCATAAGGCATACAAGCAGAACGGCACACAAGCAGACATACTTACATAATATATAACCACAGTTGCTCATGATTAGATTAGATAATTAACTTGGAATACTTTTTTTTTAATAAATTAAACACAAATAATATTAAGGTTTCAATCTTGTTAACATACCATAAGGATAGCCAGAAAAGCACTAAATATATAGCAGATTTATTGATTTATAAAGATATTTCAAACAGCTAACATTTCACACGTCAAAAACATTTCACTTGTAGATACCACAATATAATAATCTGAACTGATAGAAAGCTTCTTCTTATTCTTTCAGTATTCAGTATTCTGAGTCCCCTCTCAAACGTGTAGTGTTGCTATTTCAAAAATGATTTTCTTACAATACATATAACATTAATTTATTGATTCAATCAGATGTCCTAATATCCGTATAAAATACAAAAAATGTGAGTACTCGTTACATTTTAAAAATTTTATAATATGTTGTATGTTACTCCATAGTCAAATTGATAGTGATCCTACCTGGTAAGCGAGGAGTCTCGGGTTTGATTCCCGGTCGAGGCAGACGTTTATGTGACAGATAAATGTTTGTTCTCGGCTCATGGATGTCTGTGATGTCATATTTGTGTATGTCCATGCCACCCGCTAGTACACGGGCATAGTATCAATGTTAATTTTACTGTTCACGATTATGTTGGAAATCACACATATGTATAAAACAACAATAAATAATACAAAACTTGTAACAAGAAAACTTCTTCTTCCAAGACTATTTTGATTAGAGAACTTTACATATTAGGTTGGGGAGAAAGTCTTTTCGCATTTTTTATGAAAATTCAAAACATGTTTCAATAAAGTTTTTTTGAATTTTACTAAAGTATATAAGTACCGTTTTGTTCGATAATTTTTTGCCATCTTGTGGGTAGGGACATGATCCCGTTGCTATAGAAATTCTGGGGTTTCTGATCAAAAAACTGCGTCAAGTAGTTTTGGCAGTCCTCACGTGATGTTAACCTGACACTGCCTAAGGAATTCTGAAGAGACCGAAACAGGTAGAAATTTGAAGGTGCAAGGTCCGGGCTATACGGTGGATGCATCATCATCTCCCAGCCAAAGTCTCTTAGTATTTGCTGAGTCGCCAAACATGTGTGAGGTCTAGCGTTATCATGATGAAAAGTCACACCCCTTCTATTGACTAATTCCGGCCGCTTTCTCTCAACTTCTTGCTTTAGTCTCATCAGTTGTTCGCAGTAGAGTTCAGCATCGATGGTCCTGCCTGGCGGTAACAGCTCATAATAAATGATGCCCTACCAATCCCACCATACACATCACCTTGTTGCGAGTTAACCCAAGTTTCGCCACAGTCTATGAAGCCTGATCGGCCTTTGACCACGTTTTTTTTCGCACGTTCTTGTCGTACGTGATCCACTTTTCATCATCAGTTATCATGTTATCATCAGTTATCTTCAAAAATGGTTTGGTTTCATTACGCTGTAATAAAGAATCGCGAATGAGGACACGGTTCATGAGGTTTCTTTCAGTGAGTTCGTGTGGCACTCAAATATCGAGCTTTTTTGTGTACCCAGCTTTGCCCAAATGCGTCAAAACTGTTTTGTGATCAATTTACAGTTCTTCAGCTGCGTCGTAACTACTGGTATGCCGATCTTGCTCCACTTTTTCAAAAATGGCATCCATTTTATCCGTAACAGGGCGACCAGAACGCCGTGCATCTTTGACATTAAAATTTCCGGATTGAAAAAACTTAAACCAATTTTGTGTTAGTCTCACAGACACTGCACTAGGTCCATAAACATCACAATTTTTTTCGCGGCCTGCGTTGTATTTTTGCCTTTATTGTAGTAAAATTTTAAAACGTAGCGAATTTCTTCATTACACTTACTCATCTTGGCAGTAAGCAAAACAAATGAAAATCACACATTTTCCAAATTTGAATTTGAAATTATCTTCTTTAAAATTTAAACTTTTTAATGATACCAAAACCGGCCAGATGCAAATGGTATAGTCAAAGAGATTTTATCACAAGTTCATACATACAAAAATGCGAAAATACTTTCTCCCCAACCTATTACATGAATATCCAATAGCAGTGCTTATATGAGCATTTACGCCACTTTGTTTTATACCAAACGATCACTAGTACAGTTAGTGATATAATGCGTTGCTGTTGCCGCATCGCTATAATCATATATTGCATCAACGAACGTATATGAATGAATATACGTACAGACGTATCCTCACAAATACAGACAAATACAAACATCCATACGCATTACTTTATACCGTATGCTCTTATCCAGATGGACATAGGCTATGTATCATTTATCTGGTTTACACAGCATTACTAGAGTTAGGTTGATTCATCAACAATCAACGTAATAGCTATTAATATAAATAATTTTTCTACCCGAACTAAGTCGAAACAGCCCGCTAGTTTACTTATAAAAAAATAACCGTTTGTGTTATAAATATGTCATTCAATTATAGCTTACTGGGTCATGTGTACAGTTGTTTCAGCTCGGGAAACTCACCGTGAACAACATTTAGGTATTACCGCACCGGTGAACAACGAAGAGCTTAATTAATCGAGCCACAGTAGTCAAAATAATTATAAACTAATTATTTTACATTGCCGAGTTGAGTTAAATTGCAGCTGTTAATTAATCTAAAATGTTAATTACTAGTGTAATAGAATTAATTATGTTTGGTGGAAAACTTTAATAATTTTTTTAAACTGTTGATAATAAGGTATTAAAACACTTATGTGATACTAATATCACACTCTGCTTCGCCTCGTGTGATAAACACACATTCGTGTTTTAATACCCCTTATTATACAACAGTTGCATAAATAACTATTATGAATATTTTATTTCTTGTTTATTTATATAAAGGTTAAAACGTATACACAAAAATATTTACGACTTTAAACCGATCATATTCAATGAAGAACATTTTATAAAGTTTGGAAACTTGTACCTTGGACGTGCTGTACCTAAATCTATGATAATTGTAGCGTTGCCTCCAACTTCTATCGAGGATGGATAATAAAGCATATATTTAAGTTATACATCGAATATAACAGCTTTACCCCGTCCCTTATTATTAACGGGAGATCTTATCGCTTATTTTAACTTATCGCTGTTAATGTAGCACAATAATGTGTATACGCAAAGACAAAACAATTCAGTGCCATTTTCTTCAATTTTTTGTCCACCTTTTTTGTTTTGTTTGCTAACTATTGAACAGTTTTAGTGGTATTTATAAAAAGGTTTTTAAAACAGAACGTCACTCAGTGATCGCATTTCTACCAGTAGGTAGTTATATTATTATTATTCGAATTTTAAGTTCATCAATTCAAAGAAGGCAAAGTTCCATTTTAAAGATACAAAAACAATCATCATCTCATCTAACCTATCCTAACCTAACCTTTTATCAAGTCAATGTTTATCTATCATCCTTTATAAGTGAACCATGAGTCAACATACACGATTTTACATTTGCTTCTTTATATTTTTTCTATCGGGGTTTCACCCATAAATATGCATCATGACCCCGCCGTTCCCATAAATATATAAAATCAGATGCATTAATGTTATCAGATCGACTTTCCGCGTAGCAATACATCTTAATGCTGTTATATTGGAAAATATGAATTGAAATTTAAGATATACAAATGTAGATTAACTCGTATTACTCATACACTGTACCTCTTATTCTTGTTAGGTATACGCCATCATATATTGTGCTTGCGGATTGTTGCAAAGAAAATTAATATTAATTTAATATTAAAATACTGTAATATGCGCCTAAACGTATACGGAGTAATTAGCCGACAAACATATAGGGAGACAATGTGGTAAGTGGTCACCACCACCTTTGCACATATACGCCGACCACCTGTACACCAGCAATTGTCACCGACGCATAGCGAAGTTGGCAACGAGCAGACGAGCTGACGGTAAATAGTCACCGCCGCCCATGTACATGAGTAACACCAATGGCGTCACTGATGCGTTGTCAGCCGAGAAAAAAGAAGAAAGAAAGAAAGCGGTTCTGTTGCTCTCGCGCGATGTAGCTCCTTACACCCTGAAAGTTATATAACTTACACCACATAAACAGATACTTATATCGTAAAGTATAATATTTTATGTGATTTCTGTATGAAGTATAAAAAGAAAAATAAAGTACAACGAGGAAGACAGCGCATTATAGGGAATTCTTACACAATTACTCCATCAATGAGTCTTTTAGGTATTCGGTTTTTACGCTCAAGGCGTAAATCATGTTTGAATAATTCACCGCACATTTACAAATCAAAACGTACTTTTTTATTTGCATCTGAACACACAATTTGGTACTGTTTTGTGAGACAGATAATCTAGGGTTAAAATGCAAAAAGACAATCATATTGATCTGCCGATGAATTAACTTGTATTTACAGTTTTTACTGTTTCAAACAATTTAAATTAATATTAATAAAATGTTGTAAAACTTCAAGGACTTTTTATGTATTTTTTAGGATCTTGTATGTGTGTATGTATAAAATGTATTCAATGCAAATAAATAAATATGAACGAGTTTTAGAAATTCCAAGACCCAGATGTCAAAGTATCGAAAGTGATGCGAAGCGAAAAAATATTCAGAGTATTGAGGAAAATCGCGCTGAAGAATTTCGCGGAAGAATGATCTGTAAAAAGTGTTTTGGTATATACATATATCGTATACAGTATACTGTTATAAATAAGGTAACATTTTAACTTTTATATAATATAATAAGTGATACGTTTTTAGGCATTGTGTAGTTCTTGAAAGGCTTAACCGAATAACTTTATACTCACTAGAAACTTGCCTTAGTTGCGCTTTAGAAAATCTACACCTTATGGTTAAAAATAGCACCCGCATTGTTTCAGGGAAGGGTTGTTCTAGTGTTGTGAATTAGAGACAGTAGGTTATTGTAACGGCTGCAGCCGGCAGTCAACATTTTATTTACTGACCTCTTAATAAAATATGTATATTAAGTTTTATTTCCAATTCCACGGGAACACATCCATTTGCCGGATAAGTGTCCTAGATTATGACCCATAATATGAGCTACTAATATCCCACGTATCATCCAAACCAAGTGGTATTAGTGTGATTCGTGCTCAGACAGACAGACGGAAAAAAATTTAAAATAAATATGTTTAGGCTTCTATGTCGATAACAAATTCGTCCCACATCAACATTTACAAAAAATATTATAGATATTAATAATTAATAGTGCAGTTTTCACCCCATTACAGTTTTAATATTAGTATCACATATAGGTATAATCTTCGATGTTTAGAGATGACATGTTGTGCTGTTAACAGCACATTCCATATCTAAAAACTGAATTATTTCCATTTAAATCTATTGCAGAAATACGTGTTTGTCCTTAACATTCAAATAACATACGGTACTATAGAATTAGAATCTCTCAAATGTTCTAAATTTGTAATTGCCATCTATCTTTTTTGTTGAATTTGGAATGGGAGATCGAAAGAGTATAGGGAATAATTAAATATCTAAGGATTTAAGGGTCCCAATTTCAAAAGAAGTGGAACGGACAATAATCCATTATTAGCTACCGCTTCAAAGGATCGTGAATAAATAGACGATAGGAATTCGAGGGCGAATTTTTTATTAAAAAT
The DNA here is from genome assembly GCA_003671415.1 of Megathymus violae. NCBI lineage: Eukaryota > Metazoa > Arthropoda > Insecta > Lepidoptera > Hesperiidae > Megathymus > Megathymus violae. The sequence goes on along the minus strand of PDGT01000023.1, from coordinate 2,187,675 downwards.
ACTTGTTCATGTGAATGAACAAGTTCATATATGAAAAATATAATACGTTATATTTCACAATTTAGGTACAGTAATAATTTTGATCAGTACATTTGAAATTCAGAACATTTGAAAGTCGGCCATGATGCCTGTTTTGACATATAGTATTTTATTTATTTATTTATTAAATACAAGTAAACAATGTACATTAAGCTGCTCATTGGTGCTTCTGTGCACATGTAACCAATGTGATAAGAATCTGTTCTGTTTGAAGATAATTTAATTTTGAAGCCAATCTTGTAGTATCAATTTACATTTTATTTTGTTCAAGTTTTTTTAAGTTTAGTATATTGTTTAATTTATTATAAATGTAAGGTCCAAGATAATAATATGACTTACGTGTAAATTTTATTTTAATTATTGGGATATCCCACTTGTCTTTGCGTGAACTTTTTGTAACTGTCAATTTTGAGTTTTTATGAAATATTACAGTTGTATGTACGATATACGATATGTAGTATAATATATAATAAGGTCATAAAGATCGAAAAACATCCCAATATTTTTTCATTTATTTTAAGTGTGCTGCATAAACACGCAGCTAGTTAAAAAGGCGGTCGTAATGCTTAGAGGCGTTCTCCTCTAGCCAACTCAGGCATTCACTTCCGATTCTGCTCCCGTAGCAGACGGATACCCGACATACTCTCGAGTAAGTCATCTTCATTTTTCGACTGTCATTTCTTTGTCGTCGATACCCGCATCGACCGCGACTTATTTGTTGCCTTTTAGTGTCATTTTGTGTTGGCATCAACTAAGTACTCGTATTATCACGTTTGAGTTGGTGGATACCTAACGGTGACAACGAAGCCAGCTAGCGTTGATCCGGTGCGCTTCTCAGTCCTCTCGGACTGAGAGAAACCGGAGACCCGATCCCACTGCACTGGGCCTTCCCAGGGTGACGGTTAGTGGCTATTTCCGCTAGGGATAGTCACTGTCTCGTAGTCTTGTTCGTTCCATTTTCGTTTTTAGATTCCGTTTTTTCGTTTCTCGCTCCACTCCCTGCTGCGGCAGGGAGGTGTTGTTAGGAAGATGAATCCAGCCGAGTTAGGTCTCGTCCGTCGCATCCTCGAAGTCATATCTCCGCTAATTAAAGCGCCTCTCGATGAGAAGGCAATCCTCCGGGCCCTCGCGCCCCAGACCGACTCACCCGCGTCCCCTGACGCCTCAGCCCATGACGTCGAATTCTCCGACGCGAACTCACTTTCGTCGCGTAAAAGACCAATCGAGTCTGATGGCTCGTCTCACGAGGTGTCCGACGACGGT
>PDGT01000023.1:2166935-2186340 GCA_003671415.1 Megathymus violae | reverse complement strand
TGTTTTCACTACAAGACCAGACATAGACAAGACGCCCCAAACATCCGTTTGCTAGGCACCCCTGTTCCGTGGAAAACCACTACCAAATACTTAGGAGTAACTCTCGACTCTAGACTGACTTTCAGACCATACGTTCGTAAAGTCACCAACTCCGCCAGATACTATATGAGCCGACTCAACAGTCTATTGGAGAGGCACAGTAAGATGTCCCTCAGAAGCAAGCGAACGCTCTACAAGGTTTGCATACGGCCGGTGATGTCATACGCCGCCCCTGTCTTCGCACACGCCGATCCCAAAGTCCTCTATCCCATCCAAACTGTCCAAAACATTTTTTGCAAGAAAGCAACCAACGCTCACTGGTGCGTGAGGAACGCCGACCTGCACTTCGATCTACAACTCCCGACAATTCAGAAATCTTTTAAAGACTATTGCACTACATTTTTTAAATCCTCAGAGGAACATTCAAATCCACTAATCAGACAGGCAGCGGATTACACCGCCCCTAGTCTTACAGGTCATCAAATCCGGAGGCCAAGAAACGCCCTCACAGATCCCCCTGACAAGATATCTTCTGACTTGGACTGCCGCCTGGCAGCCATAGTTAAAAATTCAAATATTAACAGTTAGTAGCATCCTTAAGATGCCACATAGTCTCTCCATTCGACAACACCTTCAGTGTTAATAACAAGCGTATGCTCCCTTGGGAGTGCCGCTAGCACCCTTTCCTTCTCTAAGGATGGGTCGCTTCAGATGAATGCTTAGAGGCCACAAGGCCAAAGCCAACTCGGGTGGTGTTTAGTGGGTAGGCCCCTAGGTTTCTCGGGAGTCCCACATAACCAGCGCAGCCGGCTGCGTTGGTATGCTATGAGCATTCACCACCCCCCTCCCGCGCTTTTCCGGAGGGTAGCCCATTTTCCATCTTCTGGGCGCAAAAAAAAAGCCAACTCAGGGTGTAGATGTAGGTGATAAATTTGTGAGAAATGGCAATAGTTATAATAATATGACACCTTATAATTGTCATATGTCGATATCCTTTTATTATATTTGTCGGCGATTGACAGCCTTATTATTGTCATGTTCAGACATCATAGCGAACACAATTTGATGAATCTAGCAGAGTAACGTTACCACGAAAATTCATTGTCAACGATAATTACAAACGAAACGTGTAACAGTTTCTGGCACAGAGGCATTATTCTCGCACGATTGAAACACAAAGCGCTTGATGTAGCACCTGTCCTTAAGCAAGGCTTCGTTCCTGCACGAATTACAGAAAGTTGTGTCATACCGACGGTGTTGCCATCAGTCGGGTCACGTGACGCGTTCCATTTAGCAACTACATTCATGACTGTCTCCGATATATTTATATTATTTACTACCGATAAAATGAATATCCTTAGTCACGGGATGAGTAAGTAACTGAGTCCATAACTGTGCATGTTCTAACACGTATGCGGTTGGTCATTTTTACTAAATTTTTAATTTTTATAATAATTTAGCATCCTTTTCTGTTGAATAACATTTCTACATACCTTTGGATTGCGTTATCTTCCTAAACTTGTTACAATAAATCGATCTTCAGCAATACAGAAGTTTATACTCGATTTTAGTGCATTAACTACTTGTGTGTTCAAAGAATATTTATCTGCCTATGTATGTATGCTTGTATATGTATGTATGCCTAATATCATATTTAGGCTCAATGTGGTGTAAAATCGGGTTCTCCGCTTCTTTCATGTCCGGCAACATGTCTGTGTTGGTCTGGAGATAAAAATATAAACAATCTTTCCTTTTTATTTGATCTGTGGCCTAGCAAAGGTTATATGGGTGATATCACATCGCATTTCAAAGGTACCTTTTCGACTGGCCCTTTATTTCCTTTATGTAGGACTGCTTCTTTCCCACGGCCTCAATAAAATACGTCGCTCCTCCGACATTTACATGCTGAAATTGATTTTCCTGGTCCCGAATAAACAGTTCTGTTTATTTATATTGGATCCAATTTTAATTACATTGCTGCAATTTGTACTGAATGAAGGATCCTTGACGATAAAATAAATATTTGTCCATATAAAATTCTTGATTACCTCTATTTTTTATCAACCTGTGCCGAAATAAGATTATTGTTGTTTACCATAACATGATATAAGATTAAATGATCTAATTTGCGTAGAGAAAAAAAAACATATACAATAAGCAATAACAACAATAGCAACTATATAATTAAACAATAGCAGGAAAATATGATCAGTTAATACAAAAATCAGTTGTCAAATAGTAAAACATATTGCCGTTACAATTGCCATCACGTTCAATCGATTTATAATTTGGGTGTGCTATGCTAAGGTAGCATGTGTATTATATTTTGTGAGAATATTCATGTAGAAGGATTAGAGTAGAGTGCGGTGGAGCGGAGTGGAGAACGCTCCTTTTTATTTTAAAATAAAATAAATTTGTAAAACATAATAATATATAATATATTTTATTGCAAATCAAAAAATACGCAGTTTCGTAACAAAACTGACTGGTAAGCGTAAGGCGATTTTGTTACTGGCAGCGGTCTCTTCCAAACAATCTTTAGATATATGAGGACTGGTGAAGAGAAACGAAAGGGATATAAGTGCGCAATCATAATAAATATACATAGAATAAGCAAGGTTTCCGCGTGTAATACTAGTCTTATTTAAGTGGTATTTTTGTTGTTACGGACAGTTACGTTTCAGACCATATTTAATTAATATAACGCCCTAATTCCCATAGAATAGTGAATTATTGTATCTATAGTTATAAGAATCATTAATTTGTCTTAGCCCTTAAGTGTTACAACATGCACGGTAATGCCACCAATTAGAGCGGAAACAGAACTCGGGAATGAGGTAGGAATTAGCGCAATTACGATGGCGCCGTAATACTGACGCGGTATCCGATGTTTTCCTCGTAGCCTGTAAATAAATCTACTCACGTCACGTTAGGTTTGTCTGACAGGTTGTTTACTGCCTAACATTCGGCCGGGACACCGCCAAATATTTGCTCGAATTTAACCTTTCCGAAAGAAAAAACATTACCGTTAAATAACCTTCGAATACCATTACATTTTGTTCGTACATATTCCATTAGATAAACTGGACTTACGAGGAATAGGTTTTTTTCCATATTGTAAATTATATTCAGGAGTATTTTTTGTTATCTCTTGAAATTTATTGAGAATTTACGAAGTGTTCCTGTAAAATGTGAGAGTAAAAGTTTTCCTAAAAATATATATATATTAAAGTGACGGCATGTTATTTGTATTTCTAATTATTACATGTTCTTTAATTGCGTATAATATTGTGAAGTTAGTCACTCATTAACGATAAGACCATTTTTACTGAGTATCTGCCTATGTCATTACTGTTGTCTTATTTCTAACCGATTTCAAAAAGGAGGTTTTTAAGTTGATTGTATTTTTTTGATGTCAACTCAGAATTTCCTCGTTTATTAACCGATTTGGAAAATTCGTTTTTGTTTCAGAGGGTATATTTTCCGGTTGGTCCCACTTAAACTTGAACAATACCCCTAAGGGTGTAAAATAGGAAATGAAGCCAATAAATTCAATGTCTTCAAATTAAAGTTGGTTTTGTCGTTAAAATATTTACTTGTTAGTGTAATAAAAATTACAGCTACATTTTGATTTTATTTATCCTAGATATCGTTGACCATGGCTGACAAAGTCCGTACTGAAACAAATAGATGGTCGCACTGTCCGATCTAGGAATCTTTGCGTGCGAGGGGCATGGTTTTGCACAATGGAGACACCAACACCGAAGACTGAGAACGAATATTTACCGAAACCGGAAACATTTACTCAGTAGGGTGAATAAACTGAGTGTAGCCCTGGTTGTCTGACAATGCGAAGTTTATCTTCTCCACTCCACTCCAACGAGTTTTTAAATTTAACTTTTTCTTATTTTTCGTTATAAAATTTTCAGTTAACGAAAATATAAATTGGTACGGCTTAAATAAAATTACTTGGGAGAACTCATTGTTGTTTTTAGGGTGTAAGAATCGACCCAACCTTGAGTTTCTTTTTCCTTCCTCGTTTCTCCCTTAATCTTGTTGAATCTTCTGGAAATATGACGAACGTTTTCTTCTTTTAGAAGTCACTCTTAACTTGGGTCGAGATTAGGTTCCGTACCACATAACATAAAGTTACACGTTTTTTCACCACGTCACGGCCAGGCGTTAGCTGACGTTATCATCGATAATGGTATTATCGCTAGTCGCAAGTCTCAACATGCATCGTCTGAAGATGAAATCCAGCGATTTACTCGCTTTATTTTCGTTGCATACAGGTGATTCCACGCAAGTGCCAAAGTACACTTTTGAGGTTTCTCATGCGATAGCGACTAAAATTGCCCGTGAAAAACCAAATGTACAGTTGCTACAAACGTTCGACATCTAAAGGTGTGTTTTACAATGCGCTGAGAATTTTGTCTCAACATGGCCGGATAAATTGAGTTACTGTTTGTGATTTTAGGCAACTTTACAAATGGAGTAATTGTGCGGCTTTTTAGGCGACTAATCCATAGGTATAAATGCGAAAGGAATGTGAATGTTTTATTTCTTTCATAAAGGGTAAAGGTCTATGCGGATTGCAGCAAATCACTCACCAGATATTACCCAATCTTAAGTTAATACCCATAATAGTAAAAAATCTCATAATAGTAACGTAAATAAATCCGTTTACGTAAACGTTGCGTTAAGGTGAAGAGAGGACGGGTTAGTATAATTAATTATAACTTCAAGTGTTAAGCAAGTTAATTAACAATTATTATTTATATTATCATGTGTATGTGTATAGCAGGACTATCGTCGTAACTTTATTTAACTACTTATGCAAAGAGAGAATAAAACAAAAGTTAACAATGAACACGGGGTACAAGGGAACTACTTATCTCGCAAACAAGTTCTTTCATTCAATCAATACGGTGCAATACTTTCAGACACAATTGTTTGCCTGCGCCACAAGCCAGAACAGTTAACATCAACGTCTTACCCTTTGTCTAGTCGTCAATTAAAAAATATCATAAAGGGAAACAAAGTGTATATTTGTGTCTGAAAAATAAGTCGCCGAAAGAGGAAAACAACATGAAAATTGAGGTCACAGGAAACAGTAATAGGAAAAGCTGTATATTTAAATGGGATAATACGTTAGAAGCAAACAAGCCTTCTAGGTTGATATTACGGAAATAGAACGTGGCATCTTGCCAAAACCGAGTGAGGTACTCTTACGGGACGGATGCTTGCATTCATTGAAATTGTTTTACTTTGCCTGGAAGTTAGGTACTTAATGAAATAGAAAGAGAATGATATTAATTTTGCAGATTTTACTGCTTATTGAATAAGCGTGCCGAGATTTTCGTACAGATGGTATGAGAATTATTTAAAAGCCAAAAAATGTCTTTTTACGACAAGTTGTCGTTTGTAAAGCTGCTCCAGTTATTGCAGGCTTCGGTATTGCGGATGTTATAAAAAATATATATTTTTTTATGTTAATAGCCGACAAACGAGCAGACGAGCCACCTGATGGTAAGTGATCACGGTCGCTCTTGGACATCAGCAAGACCAAAGGTGTCACTGATGCGTTGTCGGCCAGGAAATGAGAAGGTTAGAAAGAAGGTCTCAAGCTCCCAGCCGGAACACGACGAGTCGTTTGGCGGCTGACTCAAGCAGGAGGATGGTAGCTAGTCAGGCAAGCTTCACGGAAAGATAATAATATCAAAAAATTATAAATGTGGTGTCGTGGGACACCAGGTAGGAACGAAGTTCCTTCGGCTAATGTAGAATCGACACAATTTGCAAAAAAAAATCGTGCTCAATTTTATGAAGGTTTTCTTGATTTTTCTCTTAAATTTTGATGATTAGTTTTTATTTAAGTACAGGAAAGTATTTAGGAAATTCAGTATTTTAGGAAATAATAAATTACGTAAAATAAAAAAAAAATCGTTATTCAAATTATCAACTAAAATAACAAAATATGTCTCTTTATTTTTGTTTGACAACATAAAATTACATAGAAATAGAAATACATAGAAATAGAAATAATTACAAAAATAAAAGTTTATTATTATAAGTAATTCTTATTAATCAGTCTCGTCATTAAATTCTATTGCTGAAACTATTGGCTTGAGAAAGAGAAAGGTATTATACACTACTCGCTTGTGTATACGACTGTCGCGCCTGCGCACGTCTCATTTAACGGTTTTATTCTACGGACTTTTTCTTACGGTTTTACTATCACATTTTTTTTAGTTCGGTCGCGCAAAATCCCTATCTCCTCCAAGCCTGCCGTAAGGAACTTCGTTCCAATAATAATATTAATAACTTAGTAATAATACTGATAATATAATCCATACGCGAAGCCCTACCACCAAGCAGGCTGGGTTCTGTCGCCTATTACGACACCCTGTTCAGCCACCATGGGATTGGGGGTAGTATTCTAAGCCGCCCCAATGCGGCATATATTTCTAATGACTCTTCTTCTTCTTTTTTTTGTAACTACATAAAAATGTGAGCAATATTTAAATGTATGTCGACAACCTTTTTCTTCTTTTTTTCATAAACAGCTGACAAATTACCGGCAGAGCTACTTGTTGGTTAGTTGCCACCGTCGACTATGGCTTTTAGTAACAGCTAAGATATCACGCGCATAACAAAAAAAATCCCTTTTTATTGGTTCTCTGACACTGAAACCGAAACGTTTAAAACCATTTCACGGTTGACACTTGGCGAGTGATAACAAGTTAGGCAGATAAAAGTCCCACCGCCATGCATGGGTGCTATCGGAATTAAATTGATTGGTGAATTACCCAGCGAATTACTATAAACCGGCCATGGCGCTTTAAGTTGTTTAGCAGGGTGCACCATGACCACGAGATTGGCTTTGACTTAGAATGAAAGAGATCATCTCGTTACACCCCAAAAGTGTATGTCTTGTTAATCTTCATTAGAAGGAACGCATTACAGAAAAAGTCACGGCGGTAAGACGTCAATGTCACTGATTCAATTATATGACAGACGTTATGTAAATCAAACAGTGTCATTTCACATTTATGCATTCAAAAAACTTCGATTAACAACGACAGTATCTGAAAGTGACAAATTGACCTAGATTACAGCTCACTGTCAATATTTAAAGTCCAATTTTCTTTAATATAAATATTCAATAAACTCAGTTTTATATAGCAGAAAATATTTCAATCGTTTTTATAACTGTTTAAGGTTTAGATATAATATCATTTTATTTGTTTTGAATTATAGATATATGAACTATAATTAATGTATAGTTTGGGTCAAAAGTATATGAATGCATTAAAATATGTTCTTAATTCACGCCAACGAAGTAAAATTTCTTACGGTCGTAAATTTACACACTCTTTTCTTCCTTAAGCCAATTCGAATTTATGTCATCGTTATAACTTATCATTATAATTTACAATTGTCTGGCCTGTCTTTATAATTTCACAATATTATTAAATTACTCGATGAAATCCGCCTAAGTTTAATTAAATTACAACTATCAGGTGTCTGGAGTTGGCACGGTGTCAAGCGCATTTTTTCTTAGTCTGTGTTTCGGGACCGTTAAGTATGAATCGATGTGACTAAAGTATCTACTTCCACTTTAAACTCTTGCAACTACTAACTAATCTGCCCTAGTTATTCTGTTATTTATCGACAATGTAAATATAACTCAATACATGTCGGTTTATCAAAATTTTGAATTCGTTAGGGGTTTTGTGTACATCGCGTTCAGATCCTAGCGTAGCTATGAAATATTGTCGCGATTAAACAAATATTTTGTAAGATAACAAATATATTGTAAACCTCAGTCAGTCTAGTCGTTCAGAAGTTACGCGATTACTAAGACGCTTATAAAACACTAGCAAACCGCTCTCGCTTACATTCTGAAAAACTACGACTTACCCTTAGAAATAGCACCTGCATTGTTTTAGGACTGGGTTTTTCTCGTTCCATGAATTAATTTATAACTTTTTTATTTATGGACAGATTGCAATGAAACGAATTTAATTATTAAGTGACTTACTGCAATACATTAATGAAAATGATAATGAAAAGGTTAAGCCATTTTTGAGATTAGCGCGCACAAACGCACAGACAAACAGACAGAATTTTTACAATGTCGTTTTTCGATCCATTGCGTCAATAAAAGCACTTAAAAATAGTTTTCTTTATATATTTTTCATGTACAGAAAGCGATATCTTAAAATATTATTATAAGCATAAATTATATACACAAAGAAATATGCTAGCGCTCACATGGTTTTAACCCGTTGAGATCATATACACACAATATAATAATTATTTTTTTTCGAGACGATGCGATTTAATGATGTCTAGACTCTGAATCTATAAGATGATGAGCATTTTACATTCAACAAAGCGTATAAAAAAGTATGTTTCAATGCAATTACATGAATTACTATTATATAATCCGATAAATGAATGGATAATGTAGAAAATTTGTACATCACTTAGTATAGTTTATGATAAAGAGAACTATTAGTTATTCTGTGGGTCGGTCTAGTTTGAAACTGCTGGTAAATTGGCCTGTATATAATTCAAGTTTGCATTAACCCGTATAGTGTGTTTGCTAACCTTGTGTATTATAAATTAGCTTGAGCTTCACTTTCCGCTGTGACAGCGACGGGTTACCGCTTAGCGTGCTCAACGAGCCATTCGGAAGCTCAAGTGATACGCCAGCACTAAAACAAAGCTAGAGCTAAAATAAACCGACTGAACTGAGCGGCACAAGCGGTTTAATACTCTGGTAAACTTACGAGATGCGATTTTTCACGTGACCACTTTGATATGAAACATATACAGTACTTTTGTATGGTATTTTAAGGTTTAATAATAACTAATTCTCATTAGGACTCCCTAGATTTTATGTTACAACGCAAGTTTAATAGGGTCATAATTAGCGATGCTAATCTTGTGATATTTAACGCCTCCGTAACACAGGCGGTGCGGTTCACCGTCAAGAGGAACCAGTTCATTTTGACTCCGGCCTTCCAGTATGTGTACTCGGAATATACCAATCGCACTCAATTATTAGTATTTTGGACAGTTTATTGAGTCCAAGGCTAAAGCTGCAGCAAGGCACAGGTATTGTAGTGAAGGTGCGGTGATATTTTACACCAGAACAACTTTGAACCTCATGTAAAGCAAAGGTTCGGCCGTGTGGGGAGTACTGCGGTCAAATGTGGACTGGTGCTGCCAAATGTTACATATCAGAATTAGACTTAATGGACAGGCGCGCAAAAACTTTTTTTTTTGGGGTTGGTCCCAGAATTGGTTGAGTCCAATCTTCAGACCCTCGATCATAAGTGCAGAGTAGTTTTTGGTATTCCATAGGAATATTTTGAAAGTTTGCGTTGGAATTTTACGATCTGATTTTTCAATTCCATTTCCTTTACCAAATGGCACGATGCACGGCTATCCATCCTTTTCACATTTTCCCGGTACTAACGATGCGTTTTGCTTCGTCATTAATTTGTACCTAATGCGTACCGCGAAGGATTCGAATGGATGGTCTGTCATCATCGGTGTTTCCATCCTATTACACTGTGAATGACTTTCAAAGCAAAGGTAAATAGGCTTTTTCTAAGTTAATGCGCTTTACCATGTAAGGCTACGTCACCACTTACCATCAGGTGGAATTGTAATCAAGCATTGTGTTATTGAATTATAAGTAAAAAAATACGTAATCATATTTCAAACTGACAATCTATCATCACACCCATAAACATAAAACAAAACATACGGGAAGGAAAAAAAATGGTAATAATATAATAGTTGGATATCATTATCGTTATCATAGTATTAGATAAATAAACGATGTATAATACAGAACGTTAACTCTCCAGTAATTTTGGGACAGGAAAATAAAAAGTATAGTGACATATAATAGGTATATCTTTTTCACAATTTGTTAAATGAATTTTAAAAGATGTCAAAAGAAACATGCGAAAATTTTTCCTTTATCTATCCTTACAGGAACTTAAAGTATGTACAAGCCTGTCCATATTTTATGTACCTTAGTGTAAGAATTGATAGTTGTACATGCCTTTGGTATCGGACACAAAGTCGACACCGCAGCTAGCATTACGTCTTTACCTGGAGTTATGTGCAAGATACAAATTAATATTATAGTAAATCTGTACATTAATACGTGAAGAAAACTTTGTATCCTTTTTTCTCCTCTGTTTTTCAACCAGTTTTATTTGTTATTTCCTTTTTTTTGTTTGGTAGCTATTGTCGATCTGTAGTGTTATAAAGAAATAGTAATACAATAAATTTAATAAAATTAATTGTTTACGTTCCGATAATTTGTAGCGTGAATTTTAAGTAGATGATTTGTATTTGATATAATTAATAACCCTGCAGTAAAATCCACTCCAGGCGGGAGTTTAAATGAGGATAATTAAAATTTTTCAATGTCAAATATAAAATTAGTTTGGGTCAAAAACAGCCGCAAAAGCAGAAATTTACAATTCAATACAATATATAAAAAAAAAACAATTAAACCGACTTCAAAAAAAGCTACAAAATTGTACATAATATTTATGTAATTGCTCCTCAGTAATATCGAAATAGCAGATATTAGTAGTCAAGTATTGGAAGAGACAGAGTAGTGCTATTATCGTAGGAATAGGTAGACCGCATTCTAAGCTTGAAGGGACCTCACAGCAGCAAATACTTTACGACTCATTTAGTTGATCTACGGCGTTCAGAAGAGTCCAATCAAAGATGATACCAATGTTTTTTATTTTATTCTCATAGGGTAACCAAGCACCATCTATGTTTACTAGCGAAAGCGGGAACTATCTAACATTTGCAATCAATAATCTTACGGTTTCCGATTATAATGTCTTGAGATTTTAGAGAGGTTACTTTTTATAAAATTGTAATAATTGTGTAATGGTTATACAGGAGAGGATTATATATGACAAAAGAACTTAAATAACGTTTAAAGTTAAAAAAATAATGATTTACAGTAGAATTTCGAACACTACGTGAACACTAGTAAAAAATTGTTGCGTGATTGGTTTATACTCGTATTATATTATATTTCTGTACGCTTAACCATTAGCGATCTTTCCCAAACTTTGTTAGAGATTTAGCAGCAGTAAAGCAAGAGACTCGAGTTAAAATTCTGCATGATCCCTAATTTTTCTAATTGAAGCCATATTAAAAATTAATGACCACAATTTAAAAATTAATTATCAAGAAAATTTCGTGAGAAAGCTGCATACCTGAGTGTTACGTTCTCAAAGGTGTATGAAATCAGTAAATTCGCAGGCAGTCAGCTTGGTGGACTATGACCATAATCTCTGTCTTTGTAAGCCCATCAGTGGAAAAATTATGAGTTGTAATGAAGAAGATGGATGATAAATAGAAATAAATCTCATGTAGAATGATCTGTCATTTCTATGAAAGGGATTTTAAGCTATGCTCTTAAATTTAAAACACCTATTTTTTATTACTGATTATTTATATACCAGAATATATGAAGCTACATCATTCGTTCGAACTGCTTTAGCTTGTGTGAATATTATAAAAAAAATGTTCTACAATACAAAGCTCAAGACAAATTACATTTAAAATTCCGCTTGTGAATTGCACATTGCTCGCAAGAAATGCTATATTTCTACATATATTAACTACGAATGGTGTTAAGACTTGTATTCTAATGAAAATGCAAATTCTCTCGCACTGCAGTATTCCTATCTTGACTGAGCAATATTATTTAGCCTGTACACATTACTATTATATTTAAACCATTTTAATATTTAACGTAAGCCGTACCCACAATTTAGGAAACTATGTGCCGAGCCTCAACCCTCTTTGTTTGTGAAATTGTAATTAATGTCACAGAAATGTAGGGAACATTTTCACCCAAATCTGTACACGTCTCAATTTGAAAATGAAATGTTGATATAATATTTGGAAAGGCGAGCTAACAAGTGAAAATTACATCAATTTGTTAGAATCTAGATGTTATTGTCATGGTAACGTTAAAAGATCGAGTCAACATTTGTGTTATAAATTGTAGTAACTAAAAATTAAGAACTTAAAAGAATAAAATTATTTTTTTGTTATGAGTAAGCTTGTACAAGACGCACTAGATTTATAATTTCATCATAGCACCGGTATTATTGCAACTGATTTTATGTAATTACATTAAAAAAAATATCTAAAATCTGAAAAATTCTCCAGGGAATCTACTACCTACTTATTTAAACTACATAAATCTCAACCCATATATAAGGAGACTCCTAGATCTCGTACCGTTATTATAATAGAAAAAGAAGTCTATATATACAGTACAGTTCAGTAAAGCGATTCAAGTGTTTATGAATCTGAAAGAAATTCGCTTCAAAAATGGGAATTAAGTGGGATAATATTTCTCAGTGAAGTAAGAAGAGTGGAGGCGTGCAATCACCGGCAGGTGGCGTCATACAAATTAGATTTCTCTGAAACAAGAAGGAACCGGATAATGTTTACGATTATACGTCAAGAAATATTAACAGACGGAGAATATTACGTGAGATAACGACAATCATATAATGTTATTAACACCGCGCAGCTTATTACATCAAATCACGAGGCTACTTATGTGAAATCATAACATGTGGGAATGAATACTTACATATATTGTTCTAAACGCGTAGTTTTATCGAGATACCAACAACTTGCTTATCACAACTATCCCAAAGTCAAGTAACGGCATCAATTGTGAAAATCGAGTTATAAAGAGACATTCATCTATGCTCCCGCGTAGTACTTACTCTGTTCAGCATCGTCTTACTAGTATTGTAACTGCCTTCTGGGAATTGTTTACTGGTTTTAACATACCTTATAGCGTAGAGATCTGTATGTTGATAGTCTCCTGCTCAACTCAACTCATGGTAACAAAAATCTTCTATATGTTCACTTGCTTTCAATATGTTGAGCGTTAAAAAGAATGTCGCGAATGAAATAGTTATGGAATGTCCGAAACCACAAGTTGTTTGACTTTAGTGCAACCAGCTCGAACCAGTCGACCAGTTTTGCTATTTAGATAAGTCATAATATGTGAAACAATTCGCGAGGACAGAGATAACTCACGGGAGAACACATCAAGTCGGCCACAATAAAAAATGGTTTCAATGAAAATTTTACAGAAGACTTCGGAAAAAAATAATCTGTAAAACAACTGAAACCTCACTTTATTGTTGCCAGAGCAACAGAAAATGTCGTTCACACCTTGGCTTACAGACCCGTTAACAGAGGCAGGCACTGCTCACAAGAGTCCGTTTAATCAGTCTCTCACAGATGAAGAGGCGTATGACTAAGAGTAATGTTATTCTATAGGATATTCAAGCTGTGTAGTAAGGCGATTTAGTTTGAATCAAACTTAGGTCTAATAGGATACATACTATAAATGTATTCAGGAATATTATATTTCTTATTGAAATATATTTTCGTGTAAACTAAAGATGAATTCTTTTTATTTGTTTAAGACACGTGAGTAGGGAACATTAAAAGGTTTTAGTTTTATGAAAAACTTCGTATTTCCTATTTCCTAGGAAACAAAACTGCAGATTGAATGCAACTAGTGATGTCTAGCCTTAAAATAATTAACAACATGGCCACCCTAACTAAATATTTATCGTTACATACATATATAATCTAGCTGTTGATTCACGGAGTAGTTTTAAAAAATATATATCCTAATTTACATGAAAATTTACGCCTTAGAGAAGTAACTTCTTTTAGCTTTTGAGGTCATAACACAAAAGCGCCCCTCGACTTATAGTAACAGCTTTGTTCTCTTTTTACTTGTATTTTTTTCTGTGACTTGTATGCAGGGATGTGCATTAAAATTGTAACAATAGTATAATTTTAAGACAAATAAAGAATAAGACAATAGTTGTAAGAGGAAGTCGCTTTTACTGTTTCATAAGGAAAAAAAAGTTTAATTAAAGATAATTAACTTTCTTCTAACTTCACAAAGTTGTAAGTAGTTTCGTTTATCTTTGAACTCAAGCTGTTGTGTGTAGTGTGTAGTAATGACTACTGAAAAACGTTGGAGATAATGATATAAACTCCGTCTTGTTGGGAGTTGTTAGGCTTCGTCGGTATTCGCTACCAACTTTCTGCTACCAACGTCCTGGAATCCATACATTTTTAAACCTGTTTCCGTTGTAGTGTTGGAGAGTCAGAGTGAGATTGAATGTACCAGTCATTTACATGGGTTATGTTTGAAACATTCGTACCAAGGAGTTACCAGTTAACGTCAACAAGTTATTCTTCAACTCGTTTGTCATTAAAAGAAAAAAATATTACTTTACTTTCAACATAATTTTGGGTTTTTTTTTTCGAAAAATTGATACAGTAATTTAACAGGGACAGGTTTATAGGTATGTATAAAGTATTTGCAACTGTTTTTCTTCTGTATAAAGAATGTTGGTTTCTGTTCTGCCAACTATTAGAACAGTTATGTGTCACAGAAGTAAGTGAATTCGTTACTTATGCTCTTGACTATGCTCCTTACTACATTTAGGATCAAACTTAGAGGCATCTCAGCACTCGTAACGAAAGCCAACATTGTTCTCTAGTTGCATAAATAATTAAGTATTCTCTATTTGCAGTAAACTAACAAAACTACTGATCCAATTTACTATCTATCTATAACAAGTGTGTTCAAAGTTTAACAGTTAAAAAAGTTTATTACGGAAGTAACGCTATTATGATCAGAATTCTAGCCTAGTTTCAACATAATATATTATATAAGTTCGGAAAATAAATCACCAGCGACCTTAATAAATTCGAATCGCCCTTTCATTCGTTTGTTTGCCAAACCCTTCTGCCACAGTCTAAGATTTTAGAGTTATTGGAAGGGTCTTCGACAGAGCTTACGCAGAATTTTTATCGTAGTTGTACATCGGGAACTAAATTTATGTTAAAAATATTAATGATGTTGAATAAAAAATCCCACCGCAATGAACAAAAAATTGTAACTGGTAAAATTTACTCAAAAGCGAAGTATTGTTGCTAGAAACCTGGCTTCCCTCTCTTTATCCGAAAATAATCTTTACCTTTACAAATTGTACTCCCACCAAAATATTTGTAAGGCGCTTAATCTTTACCCCATAATTTTATTTAGGTGTGGATTTTTAGAGTTCTTTTAAGTATAAAGATATATATACTATGTTGCTGCTCGTTTAGGACTTGCGTAGAGCAATTATTTTTTGACATATTCTTCTACAGATGAAAGCAACTTATCCCCCGTTATTATCATTTTAAATCACGCATGTCCTAATGTTATGTACTTTATTCACAAAAGGTTACAATGCGGGAGTCTTCAAGAGGAGAGTGAATAGCTTTTACAAGTTAGTGCGTTCACCATCTTAGACTTCATCATCACTTACCGTCAGATGGGATTGTTGTCAAGCATTAACTTATTCTATGTACAAAAAAAGCCTTGGTTACCCTAGTATGAGATCATTGGTGGAGTATTTGAACAAAGTTTATTAAAACTAAATTCTTACTATTTTTACTATCTATCGATACAACCTAAATACTTACTCGGGTTTTGGACAGCCACACGGGCCTGAAAAGAAGGTTTGGGCCATTGTTTTCCCATTTTTCCCCTAAAATATTTCTTTCACCATGCGGGCTACTGGAATTAAGTAAGCAACGCAGAGAGCTTTCCTTTGCATGCGGGTATGAAATTTAGGAGAAATTGGAAATTGAAACTTTTCTACGTGGCTTGAATAGGAACGCTGTGCTATTGCAGACTATTTTTACATAGCTACCGTATTCCACTTCAAATTAGTTAATAATGTTGTAATAATTAGATTATCTGTACAAATTTTAAAGCAGTAAAGATGATAAAGTTGTTTGCGCATGATTTTTTTCAAAAACGAAGTTGGGACATGTTAGGTGCAATTATACTTATATAGACCCGAAAACAATATTTTTTAAATTGTTATCGGCTTGTCCCTCGATAACTTTATAAATAATGGTTCAATGTAATCAAATTTGATATGCTCAATAACTTATTATCAGGGTCGTAATGAACTTTTTTTTAATGTTTTTTATTTACTTTATATTTTTATTTATTTTACATTTACTAACATATGTTATAACTAGCTGTTACTCGAGACTTTGTTCGCATAATGTTCTTTAAGTTTTAAGACATTTTAGGTATGAAGTCGTGACAGTAAAAACTGAAAATGTAAATGTACGTATACCGATAGTCATCGCCTAATCAGTATAGTTGTTTGCGTAATAATAATATAATCATCAAGCAATATATTAGTAAAACTAGAACGTAATCGGTAAAGCCGTTTCTGAGATTAGTGCGAACAAACAGACAAAAATTCTAACAACTATTGTTTTGTGTTCTATTGCGATAATAAAGGCCCCTAATAATGTTTTTTCTCATATATCGTTCATGTACATAAAGCGATCAGTTAGAATTTTATTCCTAAGTAGAATAAGATAATCTTATAAGATATTGCCAAAGTAGGCACCCTTCCTCAACTCGATGAGAAGTAGGGAGCATCTTTACTGGTGACAGAAGAATCTTCACTGTTGCGTTATTGGGTGAAAATATTTGCAAAATAATATCCGCCAGGGCTATAGACAATATGACATTTTGTTGGGCGATACAAGTTTCTAAATGTTCAAAATATGTTCGGTGTCAATTTGTCACTTGTCATCTCGATGTGTTTTGATCTATTCGAATTTCGTCCTTGCTAATGTAAATTTCTCTACAACCCCGGGTTCTTTAGGTATATAAATATTTAGTTCATCATTTTAATCTGAAGTAATAAACAAAGATGATAGGATGTCAACCCTGTTTGAAAATTAATGAGGGAACAAAAGTTGTGAAATTATCTTGACGCAAATGATTTGATTTCATCAATCTTCCCTTTATAGATGGTTTGATATCAATTTGGTTTAATGTTATATGGTTTTATTTTAGGTATAAAAAGTAATTAATGTCTTATTAATTTTATATTATTAACCATTAAAACATATTTAAACGAATAAAAGTGATCATCGTATATTACTAAAATCTATACATATAATAAAATTCTAATCACTTTCTGTACATGAACGACTTATGAGAAAAAATATTATTAGCGGCCTTTATTAACGCAATAGAACCCAAACCAAATAGTTGCTTAAATTTTTGGCTTAACCGATTTAGTTCTGGTTTTCATAATTGTATTGCAGTAAGCATCACTCCTAAAGTTAATTTCATTGTAATCCATCCATAAATAAAAAAATATATAATTTAATTTAAAATAATGTAGGTACTATTTTTTATCGTAGGGCGTAGTTTTTCCGAAGCGAAGCGAGGGCAGTTTGCTAGTGTAATAATAAATTTCTTGAATATATTATAAAAATGTATTTAAAATAAATCTAATAAAGCTTCAATATAAAAAATAAAATAAAAACTACTGAATAAATGATTAAAAGCATTTCATGTGAGTTATAATTTAAGTCAAAAATTAATGTACCATTCAATATTTTTAGGTTTAAGGACAAAGATTATACCTATACAGTTACATGTTATCCAATTAAAGCTATGATAACTTAGTGCTTTATCGATCCTCACGCGAGAGACTCGAATTCGAGTCCCGTACTTACGAGTACTTCTAATTTTTAAATTATGACGGTTTAAAGATTAATTATCACTTGATTCCTGAATACCTAACAGTGCTCTGTTATGTTCCCAAAAGTGTATTTCCAATCCGCAGTTGGCCAGTATACGGAACTATGGTCTTAAACCTTCTCTTTGTGTGAGAAGGCCGGAGCTCAGTAGTGGGACAATCACGGCTTATAATTTATAATTCATATCTTATAGGACTTCTACCTCTTTGTGTCAGTTATATAATTTTTATATTTTATCATTTTGTAATTCTTTCTCCCTCTGCATATCTATAGCTGGCTCCCGTTAAATAAAGAAAAATGCCGTCATCTCCACAACTGTCTAAAACGAAAAACATTTATTATACTTAAATTCTTGAATAGACTCGTTGATCTAAAAATATCCGTATTAAATATTTGGGGAAATAAAGAACACAATTTAATTAAACATTCAAATTGGCCATTAAGTTAATGGTTCATCATTATATAGCTCGTAATGCTTTGAATACAGACAGAACTATGGATGGAGGTTGAATTGTTACACCCCTCTTATTAGTCAATTTTATAAGCTTCATTTGTTATGCGATTTACAGAAACCTAAGTCCAGAAACGATATACGTAATAAGTTAGGATGACAGATATGGTTATTTAGGTTAGTTAGACTAATCTAGGCAATTGTTCTATAAGTATAGTTCTATGACATTGGATGGTAAGGATATCAAAATTTCTGTCTGTGTAAACGTGTTAATCACAAAAACCAAGGGACAGATTTTCATATAGTTTTTCCACTGCATGTAGTAACTCCCCAGTGTGGTGTGGAGATGAGATATTTATGAAACGCTTGTTAAACAAGTAATGATGAGGTTATTTGTGTAAGAATCTTTTTTCCCTAGAGCAAGAATTCAATACAAGAGTGTCACTTATTAAAATAGTGAGCAATTTGAATAAAACTGTTAGAGGATTTCGATCTTAAAGCATTTCCTTAACTTTGACTATGAATTATTGCTTTTAGTTATGTTGCAAAAACAGAATCTTTATATGATCCGGGTGATTTAATGTCCTTACTGTAAAGTATGTGTGTTCCCATTTTACACTTTTCTTCTAATCAACGGAATAGAAAAAATTAACGTAATAAAATATTCAAAAATATATTTCAATTCCAGTAAACAAGTATTAACAAATGCAAGATAAATTACCAACAAGCAACTGTTAAATGTCACCAGAGACAATTTTATAATTTCAATACTATTTTAAAATATACTTCTGCACCGATTTTATAATTCATACTATTATTATCTTTTTTTACATAGTTATTTTTCACTGTCACAAGTAGCAATAATCAACATAATAATTACACATGTGATTCAGTTTTTCAAATCAATATTTGATAAACGTTTTAAGTTTGTGATTAAATCACGAACGTATAATAGATAAAGTAACTCAGATGTCAGAGCAAGAAAAAAAATTTGTCAAGTACAATACATAAAAAATGAAACGAAATTGATCATTCGTATTACAAAAATGTGTTAAAATAGTTATAATTTAAAATGTATACTTGAACAGATATGTGAGCAAATAAACGATATGACCATTAACAAATCTCCTTCCCACTTCAGTTATTAGTTAAACTACCTCAGATTTTGAAAGAAGGAAACCATAGAAGTTACCATTGGTCTTTTTGGACTGCTATTTACAA
>PDGT01000023.1:2154915-2166916 GCA_003671415.1 Megathymus violae | reverse complement strand
AAAAGTCCATAAATTATAATTGGAAAGGAAAAAATGTCCAGTATACATTCATACTACGGACCTCTATCCCATCTGAGTTCTGTTCGGACTTAGCTGGTTTTAATGCAGTGGGCGAGAAGGTTTTATTCCCTTTTGTGGTTTTCCTATAAAAGGGGTCTACGATCTACATTGACACACCGAAGCTTGAATTTGCACAAAAACTAGTTTGAACGGTCTTTATGGTATCTGACGGTAAATGAGATAAAGAAAAGAACTTTGTAAATGGATGATGAACGTTTAACATTAATAAACTTTGGCAGCGTTTGACTTATGACTACGAAAGTTAGCGTAAAATATTTATAAAACCGGATCCACCAAATTATAACTTACTTAGAAATTTTCATATATTGATTTAAAAGCTGTGCTAAAGAGTTTAATTTTCCCCGGAGGTAGAGGTAGAGGAAGCACCTTACTCAAGTGGTAGTAAAAGCAAAATGTGATGTACATAATTTATATACAAAATACCTAAATGATTAGATTTCGATTGAAAACTACGAGATGGCTCCATATTATTTCTTATTTTATAAGATGAACCAATGAAAAGATAGAATTGGAAGGAGGAGATCGGGTTTAAGCTGCAGCATACCCCTGAAAAGCTCAACGCTGGGTTTTTTGCTGTGTTGACCTGCACAATTGTATTTCGTTAATATGCATATACAGGTTTAAAAACAATAGCAATTTAAAGCGGTCTACGAAAGTTTGTTTATTGTTAATGTTAATGAGCGATGCAAATAAAATTATAATATAATATTGTGGAGCCACGTACAGCTCTATTAAGAGATGGACTTGGCAAAAGTAGAACCCGCTTCTTTGTTTCTAGCTTGACAAAGTGTCCGTGTTGTCTTGGGTATCATAAATGTTTATGGGCGGTAGTGAATACTTACCATCAGACTCATTTGCTCGGCCGTCGGCTATTTATATAGAAAAGTTGCAATACTGACTTTTTCCATGTCAATGCCTAGACAGTTGAACCGAACTGAGCGCAGTAGTGCCGCAGGGTCTGTCAGATACAAACGGAGGATTTTCAGCAACAATTTGAACTTCTAATTAACTATATCTGTCTCTAATCTTTAATTGGAGAATTACTTGCCACAATTTTGTACCGACGATCTTGAATAACCCAGGGTATTATTCCGATCATTTGTTCAAATGTACTGAATGAGGAAACTCATTGAGTGCTTGGGGACAAATAGTTCCGTGCCAAATTAAAAGTGTACATTGTATAATATTAGTATAAAAAAATAATTTATTATGTATAAAACGTAGTCTCTGTCCGTAATGAAGTAATTAAAAATACGACAAGGATTTCATGCAGGCTTACCAGTAAAGTGATATATTTTTTAAAACGCCTAATAAAAACAAATGTGTCTATTGGTGCGGTTTCCAACGGTACATGAAGAATTAGTTTTAGAAGGGGGTCGAGGACTGGTTACAACTGCATGTATTAAAATTTATTTATGACTAGTGACCCCCTTTGACTTTGTTCGATTTGAACAATCAATTTTATATTATACATATCATTATTAATATAGCCTATTATATGTATTTACTGATATTTTATATAGCCTATTATTTGCGCAATTATGTGTTCTCCTACATAACAATTTTCATTAAGATCGGTCAAGCCCTTCTTGAGTTATAACGGGACACACAGACAGACAAACAGAAAATAATGTTCAAGATGTTTAAATCGATGTCAGTGAGTCATAAAACGAATATTTATCATGAAATTTGACAAAAAATGGAATGTACAGACAGGGAGACACTTCAGATTGATATAGTAGTATAAACAAGTATATGACAGAAAGAGTATCGAGATAAGAATTCGAAGAAAATTACTTGTTACAAACGAGCAGACAGACATGCTAATGATCCATAAAGTATCCGGTGTTATCGTAATATAGAAGCCAAAAATACTTGTTTTTGAAGTCCTTAGAATAATCACGCGGTTCTGGTACATTTGCTTCACAAGTTTAAAAACCCTTTTAATTTTTTTTTTCATTCTCTTTGTTCTTAATTTTGATATACAATACATAAAATATTCTGCATTCAGTTTAACGCTTCTTCATCTGTCAGTAGCTTTAATTAAAAATAGATTATGACATTTTTTAATTCCAGTTTCGATTGTATAAGAAGAATCACTAAAGAAGCGGGCAATATAAAGCTTTTTAACGGAACGCGCATCGGTGGCGCTTCTACTCGTAGCGTTAATGGGCAAGCGGTGATCATACCATACCCTCATATAGCTCTCTCTCGTAATTAAACCGACCTGGAGGATGGTGCTCTGGTGCGAAAAGCCTTTGATTGACAATGAGGGATATCTATTGATTGTAACTGGCTGGTAATTATAGCTTTATAACCTCTTGCATTATGACAATATAGTCGTAACAACCATTGTAGTGTTAAAGGTAAATTAATAGTTATTTTACTCGTAAATTAATTGGAAATTTTGAGGTAAGTTACAAAATAGGAAACTACATTATCTAATCATACCAGTATAGTTACGTACAGCGACAGAATTTATAGTTAGTACGTTGCAAATGTAGGGTTTAAAGTCTCGATTTAGGAGGTGCTTCTGCAAATTTATAACCCTAGCATCGACGGCTAATTTGGCCATTAGAACCGCGGGCGTAAATCGAAGCGGGCCTACCATTCATCACAGGAACCATTCAGGTACGTCCATCATTTATCGGTACATAGAATATGCTCTGTAATATTTGATTTCATTCACGTTTTTTCACATGTATCCAAAATTTGCTGTGAAAAATTAAACAATGTTTTATTTGTATTCGTTGTCAACTTGAACTTGATAGGTGGTCTTTTTTGCTTTGGACTTGGCCCTTTTATAAACTGATTTATTAAGTAAAACTCAGGTGTAAATAGAGGTCCAGTTAATACATTTTTAAGTGTTCAGATACCATATGTTAGCTTAATAAAACTCATATTAATTTCAAATAAATATTGCCCATTGTGTATAAATTATTAAGTTCAGTTAATTGTAAATAAGTTAAAATAATTTATATACGATGATTGTTCAATTTAACATAAAATATGTCAATATTAACTTGCATTTTTCGAATATATGTATTTAGATTTTTCATGGTTCATTACTATTTTAATATTTATAAAATTAGTTGCTCAACTTTGACTTTTGGTAGTTGTGAGGACATGCCGTCTATTAGTCAGTTGGGTATTTGTATTTTTTACATTTTATGATCAATACGCCACGGAGGCATATTCGATCCATGAATGACTTTTTAATATATTAACTGCCGCAAATTTCACACAATATGTAAATAATTAAAGTAACATATTATGTATGACTAAAATAAAACATATATATCCTATACACATATCGAATATCTTGACTACGGATACTGAGTGTAATATTTGTTACATAAAATTTGCATACATTTACACTATGTAAATGTGAATGTAAATAATATTTGATATTACGTACATGAATGAGCGTATTTTTTGAATATGTCAAAATGATTGCTTTGTCCATAATAATGGAGAGCAGCTAGACAATTTCTAGATATTTTAAAATGAATTATTAAAATGTATTCATTATATTATAATATTGCATCATCGGGGAGCGAGGTACTGAGAATTCCCTAGTTAGTGAAATGTAGTCGCAGAGCATTTATCACGAACGGTTTGGTTCTGCAAAGTAACATTGTCCGTCGCTAATTAAATTAGCTGTATCTGTTACACAGTACCTTTTCATTTGAATTTCATGAATGCATTATCACAGTACCATAATGCGTTCATGAAATTCAAATGAAAATGTATTTTTCACGTACAAAATGTATATTCGTGATATTTACGTTATATTTGAAGTCGGTTAAAAATTGTATATTTATAAGTGTAGTACAGTATATTTGTAGTCTTACTTTATCTTAAAGAAAGCACACCTGATCATATCTGTACAATACTGTAGATGATGGATGATGATGCAATGTATGGTCTGTAATAAAACTGTAACAGGGCCGAACTTGTACAATGAATAATTTTGTGGAAAAGGAATTTCGAAATGGAAATCTTGTGTCTATTAAAGAAATTCTCTTTCTATCACAACGATTCTTTGTTTAATTCTCTTTTTATGAGTTTGTCAATTTTGAACATTATAGCTTAATAACATTAATGTTGGGTGTTATCCGTTATCTGATATATTATATGTTTAAAATATACACATCGCCGCAAACATCAATCTTAGTTTTCGCAAATTTTTTCATACTTGTAATTTGCCGGGACAAGATTTGGATGAAATAAAATTTCTGAAATCTGACCGAAAAGCTCAAATATTTGGTTGGCATTTTTGTATTAAAAGTTACTAGATAAATCTCAACGTACATACATAGGGCAGCGAAGCAACACTTACTTAAAATATAAAACTTGCCTTAAACTGCTAATAGTGTTTTGCTACTTTTAGGTATAAAACTGCCCTGACAGACGAATTAATGGGGCGTCAATAACACGGCGTTTCACCGTTAGACCGTTAATGTTAAAACCTCATTACCGTCGCATTTCTAGATTCTTAACGAACATATTTCAACTTGGTAAGCAGTCACGGCAGCGTATCAAGAGAAATTATCGCGGTATCGTTATCGAGGCGGTATTTATTTTGTCGGAGGGGAAATTTAGTGTGATTTATGAACAGCTTACAGCTGTGAGCCTTCAGTGCTCTAGGTACTTATAAAATAATTTAGTTCCTTTGATACATGTAGTTGACGTGGTATACTAGTCCTTCAGATGTTACGTAAATCTCACATATGAACCTTTTTTTAAGTACTATAGACGGGTAAAGATACGGCCAACGTGATGGGACGTGGTGGTAAGTGACCGACCTTGATTTTTTCGTACTCTTTTTGAAGAACCTCATATAACGCGGATGATATAGGAACACGACAAGTGGACTGTGGATGTGTGGATGAACCTTTAATGTTTGGAGAATCGTGCGGTGGAAAAAAGTGGTTGCTGGAACCAGGTTGAATAGTTCCCGATAACACTAAAAGATGCAAGAGCATACAGAGGGAGCCTATGTTTCTCCGAAAACAACTACTCTAGCTCGATTGTGAATTTGGGATCGTCGGTAACTCTAACAGCACGCCGTTGCAGGGAATCAAGTGGCCTTACTTGGTAATTAAGTGGGTTAGTCCAATTTTGAGACCAGTATTCCATATGTGGTCTTTTAAAGATGATCAGTTAGAATGCTATATAATTTTACGTTTATTTTCTTAACAGCATCATTATTAAACTGGACATGGTCTCCGCATTTCTAGGGATTTGGGTCCCTACTTTCATTTAAAACGGCATTTATCTACATACACGATGTGCGTAGGTATCTGATGTAAGTCCATTAGCGGTTTACAGCAGGGAACGGGTCTCTCGTCGTAATTAGTGAACATCTTGTTTTAGGTACTGGTTTGATATTTAATCTCGGGCGCATGTTACTACTTATGTACATTAACAGGGCTGGCATGTTGAAAACGAAATAAGAACTGAATAAGGGAAATAACGGAGGCGGCTTCATTTTGAAACTATGTTACTTAGTGTAGTACCAGGAAAGTGACCGCACACACGTATACCGAGACACGCACACATACACACTTCTAAAATCAATAATAAAGAATTACCTTTATTAGTATTTTGGCTAAATATTTTTCGACAGTCGGTCCTTTGTCACTTACACCTCACTTAATTGTTTATATTTTATAACATTAACAAGGTTTTTGCCATTCACACCCATTTACAAGTGTTATATAATTAATATGGTTAATGGTAAATTAATAATTTTTATTTATATATAAAGAAGAAATATCAAATTACTATTAAATGTAATAATATACTGGTAATAATTATAAATACGTCCAACTCGCCGTTCGCCCTATGCCACGAACTGTTTCACTGGAAATACATACATTTTACAATCAGCAGCCTTCGACTGTTTTCCTGCATACTCACTTTAAATTTAACATTAGTATGTAAGTTTCATTGGTATCAATCATAGTAAACATTTGTTGTTTGAATGTTTATTACTTGAAACAAGCATTTTCGTGGAATTCAATATTTTTCGTCCTCCAAATTAGAAATCGTGGAGCGTACTCGTCGTTTATTAAGCTGCGTGGAGAGTTGCGTAGCCAGTGTAAGAGTCGGAAGCTCTTCACCCGAAAGCATCTGATATAATTTAGTGCCTATCGTACTTGTATAACAATTGGGACTACAGCTTCACGTCTTTGTGGGAGATGTGATATGTCACATAGATTGTGACATTATCAGACTTCTTGTAGAATCAACGGTTATTTCCTGCTTCCGATGCCTTTGATGTTACGTACGTCCGCAGGCGGCGTTGACAACTTATCACCATGTGTTCTCTCTGCTCGTTTGTATATCTGTGCTTAATAAGCATTTCGATATCATTCTCCTCCATCCATTATCCCAAGCCAACCAAAATTAAGCTGGGGCGGGTCGTTAGTTACGAAAAATAAATTAGGGTTCTCACTGTATATACTGCGAATATGTAACTGTGCCATTTATATTATTCTATCAACCCTTACAACAGATTTCGTAAACAGGTTAATACTCGGGGTCGGAAGGCGCTTGCTCTGTTTCTGATAAGCGGCGGAGTTGATGTGATGTGACAGGCTTTTGAATCGTTGTTTGAATTTAACTCATGAATAAAAGTTTGAGTAAACGAACGGATTATTATTGTATTTTATGTTTAGAAAGTAGCAAAAAGAAACTTTAGCGTATGCGAAAGAAGTGCTTTAGAAATGTTGCCAGTAGCGATTACAATATCGCCCGCCGTTGCTTAACTACGGTGGTCACTTACGATCGGCGTATGACGTCAGTTATAAACGCTGCGTCGTCATTATGAACTTGTACTTAACCTACACGAATAATAAAACTGTATAAGGGCTGAATATGTATATAGACTATTTTTGTAATTTTAAAGTAGGTAGACTTTGTTCTCGATTTAGAATTTAATATATATTTTTTGACATTTTTCTTTCTTTGTCTATCTTTTTGTTCCTTTAACTGCGTATAACAATGTAACCACTGGACAGATTAAGATGATACCATATATATTTGAACTTATATTATGGATCATAATCGAGGTTATTTTTTATTTTGGGAAATATATCTGCTCCTGCAGAATTTTGCAAAGGAAAGCGGAGAACGGTTTACTAGTACATTAATTAGTACACTTATTAAATTAGTTTTAAAAATTATGAAATGTCTTAAAATATAGTATAAATTTAAATGTAAAGGCCAGGAAGTGTAGTATACATGCATGCTTCCATAGATATAAACTTTTTGACTTTTAACCGTAAACTATTTTGAATTTGGTATCGATATTGTAGCTACGTATTCAGCTCGCAATTAATAACTTTGATTTAGTAATGAAACAGTTGATTCGAACCAGTCGCTGTATCCGGAATTTGGATAAGTAATATTCAATTTTATAGAGAACGTTATTACCTACTCAGCATGATTAATTACTTCAGTATGATTGACAAATGACATATTAATATTTAATGTAATGAAAAACTGACGTGTTAGTAATAACAAACCTCGGAAATTAAACGTTTTGTAGAATGAATTGACGATATGATTTGATAGTAACGTAATCATTTGAAAATATGGCCAAAAATTTTCAAATTGGACTTGTTTGATTGAATTGGTTCTTAGGACTTACGAAATTAATTTTGTAATGGATGAAATGAGGACGCTAGCCAGCTGCTTGTCAGAGTCCCATGTTCAAAGAATGACAAATGCAAAAGAGATGGGACAAGAACATCAGACGTCGAAATCCAAATACTGGTGTTTTCTTGAAATTTAGTAGCAGTCGAACATAAAAGGGACACGAATAAATCAATAATGACAATTTCACATCCGTTGTGCATTTCCGTTGTGTTCTTATTAAGTTGCAAATAAAAGATAATTGTAGAATAATTGAGTAGAAAGGAAAATTGATAAAGTCAAGAGAAGAAGTAAGAAAAAAAATATTAATTTAAATTTTAATAGACGAGAAAAAATTAAGACATACATTATTGGACTTCTAAATTATTTGTTATAAAATTTACGATACTGCTATAATTTTTATATAATTTATTTTATTCAGGACAATTGATGAATATATTTAGACCATACAATATTTCATCAAAGCTGAATTATAAAACCAAAGGCTATAAATTTTTTATAGGCCTTGACATTAGAGCAGTGTTGATGCCAAGCCGACTATTTGAAGTTATGGCCGTTTTGTGATTTACCAAGAAGGTTTTTTTTGTCAGTATCATTAAGAGTTTATTCAGACCAATATTTGTCACGGTTTTGCGACAACATAAAAATGCTTAGTGATTTCCCTCTTTAGATCACAGCCACTTACGAGAATGGATTAATGTTCTATTTCTCGCACTGGGTTTCAATTGAGTAACTTATCTTTTACTCATCATCGTCATAATACGCGACGGTTCTATTATGTAGAATGGTTTGAGTCACAATCGACCACACTGGCTATTCCTTTCTTATGGACACATTATTCAACATTCAACATCTAGAAATAGTGCGATTTTATATATATACTTCCAGGGACAATTAATGTAACTTGTGTTTACTTTCATAGAAAGTCAATATTTCTCATTTGAGTTAGATGGAATAATCTCCTCTTAATCTTTGAGACAAAAATAATATTTATAGTCATACACATTGGAAGATTTACTCAATTTATGCCTATTGAAATAACACGGTGTGGAAATTGCTTAAATATAACGTTATTCCTGCATCAAATAAGCTTATGTTTCTTAATAAATAAAGTATACGTATATCTATCATAGGAGCCAACAAATGTTTCTTATACGTTTTGATTTGTTTTGTACGGCACGAAAAATAATATGTCGATTTCAAGAATATATTGGCGCTTGAAGAAAAATACTAACAATTTATAAAAGAGCGTACTTGAATAACAGAAACAAAGGAGAGATTACAAATAAGAGGTAAGAGTTAATATAGCATAAAATAATATATGAAAATTATTATGAGAATGTATTATGAAAAATTATAGTATTATTTGCAACATTGACATTCGGAAAAAGTTTAATAGATTGTCCTAAGTTTTAGACTGTAAAATTGGCGGCTCATTAATGGAACAACATATGGTAAATGGAAAAATCAATAAAATAATTATTATGACGAGGGCTTATAAAACTTGGAATATTTTATTTAAAAAAAAAACTGCTTGGAGAAGACTCTCTTACATTACATTACACATACATTACTTAAGTACAAATGAGTAAATACATTATTTTTTAGAGTTTTTACAGCTTCTTCACACGAAACTAATTATTGTTGAAGCGATGGCGTTGTTTGTCTTTCAATTTTTTTTTATAAAAACATTCTTTGAGTTAAAAAAATATATTTCAGTTACAATTTTATAATATTAAGACTTGGCAAAAAAGCAGACAGACCGCTAGTTACCACCACTCATTGACATGTTCAATGAAGAACCACTTATTCTAGAATTAAATCAAATGTATGTGTATGTGTATGTGTTGGTAGTGACCCTGCCTGCCGAGCGTGGGGTCCCGGGTTCGATTCCCGGCCGGGGCAGATATTTATGTGACAGATAAATGTTCGTTCTCGGGTCATGGGTGTTTGTGATGTGATAATTGTGTATGTTCATGCCACCCGCAACACAGGGAATCCTAGTGCGGGGGTGTGAGTGTGTGAGTGTATGAAAGTTTTATGTTGCAACATATATTGATAAAAAATATCTTATATTTGAGGGTCATTACCAAGACGTCACTGCTAGATAGGAAAGCGATTGATGCATCAATTTTTTACCGGCACTAACACCGTGTCCTTGCACAGTCATGTCTCCTAAAAAAACTTTACACGTAAAAAAACTTTTGTAATTTGCAAATATTACACTGTAGAAACGAAGTGAAGTAGTGGTAATTAGCGATTAAATTGACTCTTTTCATTTTTGTTCATAAGCACAGTTACATAATTTACCAATTAAGCTAATTAATTGAGTACTTCAAAGACTATTTAACGTAAAACGGAGTATACTATTGTGTAACAGTTTTACAGTCACTAATTTCCGTTTCAGTCCTCAAAATTAAAAGATTAAGTTCATTAGGTTCTTATCATACTCTTGCCAAGTAAGTTGTAATTACTTAGGTAGTTTGTTACCTGTTTTTCCCGTTATAAAGAAAGCCATTATTAGCCATTACAGCTAATAAAGGTTGTAACAACGGCCCGGAAAATGTTGTTCTGCAACATATTTAAAAAGCTTAAGTTCATTAATTGTCTTGAGCCTTATTTTTTTATTTTTATGATTGTTAAACTTATATTTTATATATTAGATCAAATCAACATCAATCAACAACGACAACATTATTTTACTGTATGTATTTAAAACTCTTCTTCATCTTTCTTCTTCGTCATTTCCCCGGAGGTTGTCTGGACAAGGACATTACTTAGCGACTACGCCGCCTTTTTGGTACATTTATTTGACCTTTAATATACAGTCAAAATTTTTGTTTGATGCTGGATAAAATGCCGTGTTTTTAATATTCTTTGATTTTCTTTTGAACCTTCGTCATGACGAAATATTAATTTTGTGAAAATGACCTCAATCGGTCGAGACATCCAGGGGTTGTATTACTGTGATCTTTAACAAACAAGTATATCCTTAACAAATCCTTCGTCTTAAGCTTACAAATAGTCCGATAGACAATTAGACAAATACAACAAATAGCTGAAAATCAATAACAAATCTCCTGAGGTTTATTTTTTTATATCGACGATACCAAGTCAACCTAAATTAACGTATAAATTCGACCTCGTTACAGTTTCGTTATTAATTTATAAATATAAAAGCTGCATAGTTTTTAAACCAGGATTTTGTGTTCCATAGGTTATGCAATTGTGGCATGCAGTCATATACAGTGCGCTCGGCGAAGCTACAATTTGTCAACGTCGCCATTACTGTCTCTGGTCGTTGCCTTCCCTTTCCGTCGCTTTGGACATTGTCATATTCTGGGCCAGCAAAAACAAATTGTTTCTAACAAGCAAATAACAGCCGAATAGGTCACCTACATTTGTTGTTCCCAGATAACATTAACACAATGGATATATTAATATAAGAAATGAATGATCAAAATTATGAAAAAATTCGATTTTTGAAGGTAGTAGTGTTAAGGAGTTAAAAATTAGAGGACACTAAAAAGTATGATGGTAGGAAAAGTAGAGATAACTATAACTTGGTTACGAATGAATGAGGATAGTGAGTGGTCATGAAACATGAAGGCTGTGGATTGGTGGGAATGGGCGGGTATAGCACTGAAAATACTACTCGAGCTCACGAAATAAGTCTGATAATGACAGCTATTTAGACAAGTGACTGTATTTAATGGCACTTAACTTCATTATTATATAAATTGAAGTGATAATTAAATTCTAATACGTTCATAAGTTTGGAGTTTAGAGTAAGAGCTAAGTAAGTTTCATTCTGCTCTTTAGTATAAAATAAATAGTAATAAGTTTTTCCCTGTAGTTGTTTTTAACGCTATTTTATCATAAACTACACTCATGGACAAAATTAGAGGAACGCAAAAAAAAGTGCGTGTAAAACAAAATATCATGGAAATTTGTGACAATTAAGTATAGTTATTTGTATTTTGCTTATTTTTCGTTATTTTAAAAATGCGAAAGTCGAAAAAACAAAGTTAAAGGATAAAAATACACGAAATTCAGAAAAAAAGAAAAATTTACAGGAAAGAAACATTTTTATACTTAACATTAAATTTTTTTTTATTCATAAATGCTTAAAAAGGCGATAATGTGGGCTGTAATCAGTACTTAGTGTTGCCCCCTCTAGCTCTTCGAACTGCTTCCAGTCTTCTTGGCATACTTCTAATCAAGTTATCAATAAAATCTTGAGGGATGGCGGTCC
>PDGT01000023.1:2083968-2154877 GCA_003671415.1 Megathymus violae | reverse complement strand
AAATTTTTTCGCAGTACGAAAGAACGTAATATTACGCAATAATGACAGAAAAAGAAATGAAATTCGAAAAAAGAACATTTCAAAACTTTTTTTATTTTCATAGAGTATATTAATGTATGTGGCCAGTACGCACGATAATTATAACACGAGATATTATACCTTTTTTTTGCGTTCCTCTAATTTTGTCCACGAGTTTATTACATGGATTTTATACTGATATAAATGTACATTAAACTAAATGATATAAACATATTCATGATGTAAATTTAATTGTATATATATTGTTGGTATGTTTGTACTATTGTGTGTGTATTTACTAACCGATTTACTAGTCAACTTTTTTATATATATTATAAGTCAATGTTTGACTCTACTCCCTCCTGATGATAAGTAGCGATGTCACGGATTATTACGATTTATATATGACTTTATATTTCTAATATATTTATACTATATTATTATTATTATTTTATGATTAGATAAAAGCTTGTTCAGTTTTGATTTAACGTTGGATTCTATGATAGCTATAAACAAATCTCTGAATATATTCTCGATCAGTGAAAATTAGAACTTACACAATAATTAACAGTGCATTATGAATTATAATAGAACATATGTAGGTCCAAAAAAATGTTTCTAAATTTTTTATGTTCACGTCATATTATATAAATATTATTGAACAAAATTATACACAAAACATACACGGGTACATTGTATTTTTAACAAATATTTAACCACCGAACGCTTCGCTAAATCGAGTAAAAGAAATGTTATTTTTCAGTTGAGAATTAGGTCACGCTCATTTTTCGCTTCGTAGGATCCCTGGAGGCCTTTTCATACTTGTTCACTTTTTCCTAATATTCGCTGTTAGATTTTTGATTTCGAGCTTTTATTTACAATGTGTTTTGATATTTCTATAAAAAACTTTATTTGTTATAAAAGGAATTAATAGTCTATATAAATATTTTAAGACATAAGTGTCGACTTAGGTTAAAACGCCTCCTAAATGTATAAAGAAAAAAAATTAAAATGTAAAAATTTGCGTTCACTTTTTTAACCTATTCCTATTCCTATTTTAAACACATGTAATGTTAACCTCTGTATTTAACTAAAGTACTAAAGATAAAATACATAATTATTTTAATAGTACTTGTTAAAAATTATACTACGTTCGTGGAAAAAAATCAACGTCGTTTGTTACGTTTAGAAAATTGATTAAGCTGATGCAGTTAAGGCTGTACGTAAAAATAATAAATAATATAATAAGCGGGCTTTAGTAAGTATTAATGTATGAATTATTCGGCATTTAGATTTACGCTAACAAAGCGACATGCATGTTATCAATAATATCCATTGAAATCTCAGAAGAAAACCCTCGACTTTCTGATACAATCACAACTCTTCACGACTGTCCCAATGTAAATTAAGAGTAAGCTGAACGGTTTTTACTTTCAATGTGAAACTGAATCTCATACATAGCAATGAGAATCGATAAAAGGAAGGATAACCTGCTATTCTAATTTATATTTATATCTTATATAAATTGGGTGCGTGACGAAAAAGTGATAGCGGAAGCTAGATTGGAACTCGAATGACTTTAATAAACCTTTGAACGGAGCAGAATTATTATGAGGGGAAAAATATAAACGCATATGACTTTTGACCGATTGGCCAATAATACCAGTTCTTTGACTGACTTGATCAGTTCTTGACTGACTGTTCTTTGACTTTTCTAAGTTTTAAGCCTCCTTAATAATGTTATAATATTTATTTTATCCTCAGGTAAGTTCGTCTTTTTATACGTTTATAGGTTTGTCCACATGTTAAAGTTTGTATCATTTGTCCGATACGATCTCTGTATGCTCAGGACTGTAGGCGCCAAGTAGTGTCAGTGTTTCCAATTATCGGAGGCCCATGTCCAGCAGTGGACTGTAAAAGGTTCAAAGATTTATCTCTGTGTTATTAAATAACACTTTGGTACAAATTAAATATTTTTTTTGTGTTCTTTTATTTTTGCTTTTTATTCTTTCCTCCTATTCTTTTCTTTAACACGTTCCCTGCCAGACCGTTTTTTGAAGACTTACCGTTCAAGCCGCGTAGGGCCTATGCATTACAATAATTAAAATAGTGCAAAAATCATAATAATCAAGGAAAGGTTCTATAGTTTAACATGCATAACACAACAAACCAATAAATTTATTTTTCTAGGAATTAGTTTAACACATTGAATGCCAACCGGGTTTCTCGTAAAATGTCAAAAAAGATAATGTTTGTTTTTAAGTTTTATTTAATAGAATATATAAGAATATAAATATTTTTACTTAATTTAAATTTTTGTTTAATATTAATTCAATTAATTTCAATAATTCATTTCAATAATTTATTTTTATTAATAAAAAATATGTGTGAATTGCAAGATCTAAGAGGTTAATTTCAAAAATATTTTTTCTACATTTACGAGTCATGTATCTACTACTGTTAGATGAAGTATTCTTGGGCCAAGTTACAGAAAGTCACAAAAGGGCTGCGTCAGTCAAACCTAATAGAGTTTAACACGGAGAGCGTGACTGACAGCGCTAAATTACATTATAAAAGTAGGTATATAGTGTCAGTCAATTGGAATAGTTAAGTGTCAGGCACCAGTGGCTGACAAAGCGGTCAATGTGTTAAGCTGTGATAGCCTCGTAGTTTGAACGTAGGTTTTCCGCATGGAGGCGCGAGTTCGAATGATTATAATTTAACTTTTTCTTCGGAGAAGGAAACAATCGTGAGGGCAACTGCATACTTGAGAGTTCTACATAATGTTCTCAGAGGCGTGTGAAGTTTGTCAATCCGCACTTGACTAATGTGGCATACTGTGATCTTAACCCTCTCATTGTGAGATTAGCCTCAAGCCCAGTAGTGGGACATTATAAGTTGTGATAATGATGTTAATGATGATTTTACACTCTGCAACACGTTTCTTATCCTTTTTACTGTTTTCTATATCCTTATACGCCTTGCCGCATTTTTGCCAAAAAATTAACATTTATTACGTCATAGACAATATATGTAAGTCTTCGGTTTGTAGATTGTTGAAAGTGAGTTGTTGCTGATTTACTTCTGTATCGCAGATGCGTCTGTTGTAGGACAGCAAATGTACCCATGTTATGTGATCTTGATACACCGCTCTAAATCTCGAATTGGATCTTGTTTGATCTTCGAGGACTACATTGATATGATAGATATGGAGCGTGATATGATGTTATAAATTATATAGCATGAAGGATTCAGTAATCGGGCGTATGTATCTGTAAATAAACACTATTTAAGTGTATTTATAATATAAACAACACCAGAAATACGTTATTTTGTATTGAAATTTTGGCATAATATTTCATTTTAGTAACGCAGGTACCAATAATAACTGATGTGCAATTATCTTTAATGATCTTCCAAATTGTCAGGATGTGTTTTGGCGAAAACATAAAGACAATTTGCCAGCACTGAGTAATAAAGTAATTGGTATAAAATCGTTTAACTGTTAATCAAATGGAAGTAATTCAGAGAACAAATGATTGCATTATCCCATTCAATGATTTTTTTTATTGCAGACCATTCAATTTATCAACCCGTGTTGTGACGCAGATAATGTCGTCGAAAAGGACAGGGAATCATCAATCAGATGTGCCGCGGAAGTGCTGGTCTGAGCAGAGTATGTTTTTGTTTCACTTGAAATTGTATCTAATAATATGTAACCCTAAAAAGATTCTGTTTGATACTTATCTGTATAATATCATTTTACATATTATAGTTCATCACTTTGCTACTGTATAAATATATAGTTAAATAAAAATAAATTCCTATACATTTACAGCCATATTATTCACGGTGTGGCATGAACACATATGATGCGACATTATAAATAAATTAGTATAGGATCAATAGCCCCAAAATCTTTTTAGATCTAAACGAAGCATAAGTTCGTTTGAAGGCAGATAAGCTAGTGCAGATAACTTCTCTTTTGAGGCGAACCATTCGAAAATTCAACAGCTATTAACGAAGTAAATGATACAGAGGCACGAATAGTTTATGCGTTGAAACATCAACATGTTCGCAATTATATAATTATATTAGTTATAGATAAGCACAAGTAAGCTGGCTATTTTAATCTTAGGCCTTAGAAAAGAGTCACAACTTTTTAATAAGACAGACACAAAGTACACGACAACTTTTATATGGGTCCAAGAGTTAAGTTTAAACATTGTTCAGTCTGAACAGACATACATGGGTCTCGTTTCTGTCATGAAATATCGTTCATATTTGATACATCCAGGTTCATAAAAGAAAAATATAATGAATATTTCGTATTTGATAAGCAAAATTGTAGCTTAGAACAGAGACAAATATATTACAAAAATTGTAGATTGAAATACGGTAGACGACTGTTAAGCGTGACATGAGAAAAAATATTAAATTTTTTTTCCTATTATAAAACCCTTGTAAATAGTTTATTTAGTGTTAGTATTATTTACAATTCGGCGTAAGTAGTTTAATATTCTAAAATTAATAGACAAATATTCTAACATTTGTTTTTGTGATTAATGAAATGAAAAAATTTACGAAAGTTGATTTGAAAACTAACGTTATTGTATTTCAGTTATAAGCAAACATGATACAAAAGTTGCTTTCTTTCGAGTGCGAGTAAAAGTAACTATTATAATTCATCTGTAGCATTGAAGCGTAGTAGATATTCATGAATTCCAGTATCTTATTCGTTTACATGATACATATTAAAATCGTGACTTGGTTATTGGATCGCTTACAAAGAAATGTGACGTTTCTGTTACTGTTACGAGTAAATCAAATACCTCTTATTACATGACATGCTTTTCACATCTCATAATCCAATGTCGTGTTAGATATTGAATTTGTAGCCTTTTCACATAATAAGAGGTGGTAGTTGTAAATAAAGAAAAATAGTTCTATTCAGTACTCGTCTCCGGAAGTACTTTAAGAGCCCATTCACACGAACCCAAACCATTCCACAAAATAGCGACGAAATGTGGGCTTGCAGTGATTACGTGAAAATACTCTCGATACAGTGTCTTGTAAAGATACGTTTTACAACTATAAAAACGTGTTGTAACTATATAGTATGTGACAGGTATCTAGTGTTGGCAGATAGTGTCGTTTCTACTACATTGTATGCACGATTAGAGATTCCACCGTGTTTCGCTTTGGGAATAACAGATACTCTAGCAGAGCAGAATAAGTACTGTAATACTCCATAACTTGGGATAACTTCGAGATATTGAGATAATATTCAGCTAATTCGGAGCCTATTCTGAAGAAAAAAAACTGGCAGACAGAGATAATATTAGTTTAAACCTATACGTAACAGTAAGTATAATATAATAAGAAATAAGATTATTAAAAAACTGTAATGGTGTCAATTCTGTACATGGAATATTTTTTGGAAATTTTAATGTTCGTAAACTGTGCTATTGATATAGAGGCTCAAACATATTTTTGATAGATGGCACTGTGGTTACATTAAACTAAATTCCATATATTTAACATTTATAAACGGAAATTGATTAATATTGTAAACGTTGTAGGGCTAAACCGCAAGGCAAGACAATATATCTCGGTACACATAATAGTGAGGCAAGTGCGGTGACGACACTTTGTGGTCGCCCGCGTCGACGTTAACATTTGAAGTTCGCTCTAATATACATAATCACTATACACTTCATAACTGCATCCTTAGGATTGACATGATTTACAATGTAGTTGGGAGGAATAAAAATCTGAGAAGTTATGTAGATCTATTCGGATCCTGCGATTCGTTTATTTTTATCAACAACATCTCTATCTAGGTTTATTGAAAGATTCAAAGTACAATACACTGTCGAGAGGACAGAACCCAGGTAGAACAGGTCACGGTTGCTTTGAACGCTCACTCCATCCACGAATTTACGAAGAAAGCAGGATGTTGCGAGGAATGGCCATGCCACATACCTCTCAATGTGTCTACGACTGATATTATATTAAAACCACTAAGAAGCAGAAAAACTTTATTTTGTTTAACCTTGAATTAAATCTAAGGATAATGTGTAATGATTATAAGCATAAATTTATAATTAAGTGTTTGAGAAAGCAATTTCTCACTTATTATTATATTAATATTAATTATTATTTATTTATTATTTATTGAAGCATTTTCTACCAGTCAACCTTTGGGTAAAACACATATCACTTAGTTTACGTAAAAAAAGTAATACGATAAACATTAAATAGAAATACATGATTATTAAATATAAAGCTAAAAGAAACTGAAGTCAGGTACGTGCTGATTGAATATAATGTAATATATGAAAGTGTGAAATAATAGTAAAAACAAAATGCTGTTTGTCTAATTGGTCAAGATTCGATTAAGATAATGGGATATGACTCGCTTTTTTAAAGGATTGTCTGCTACGGTTATCAATATGTATTATCTTTGCTTCTTTGGCGTAATGTTTTTATTATTATAACAAAACTTCATCAAGAGCCATTATTAGTTTTCAAGTGCAGTAAAAGTGGAAAGAGCATCCATTACTTACAGATATTTTAGCCTATTTAAAGAGTTTAAGTTCTCTCGAAGGCCTCGTAAAATTATGCTTAAATTATCTTTTGATTTATGAGTTGGGAAAATTTTCCGCACGGTCTGCAAAATTACACTTAACCCTTAGTTATTTATGCTGTACGTATTTACTTGTTTGTAATATTATAGAAATTTAACAAACTTAAATTACCAAAATAGTACAGAGAGATTTTTAAACGCATGTTGTAATACCTATACAAATATTTTTTGCGGATAGTAGGAGAATAGAGAAGATACTTCGCTAAACAGGGAGTTTATTGATGTACATGGCACCTACAATTTTTTTTTAATTTTTATAAATATCTTAATCCAATTATATGGATTATATCACAATTACTGGTTGGACCTAATTACAAGGATCATCCGATCATGTCGAGGGAGTGGGGTTGACGTATTTTCATAGAGTGACAGGTGACAGACCCTAATAATAATTGATAAGCCTGTCAATCTGATATCTGACAAAACCTGATAAAACTTTATTTATTGCACATTTTTTATTTACTATATTACTAAGTAGTTTAATAATAACTCTAACACAGAGCACAAACATAGTAAGCTTTTTTCACATATTTTGCTTACTTATCATAATGTTATTTAAATTTATTCTGAAATAAAAAACGTTATTAAAGCTTATGTTGCTAAGCATTTTATAAGTCTGGTATGAATAATTCATATGTGAGGTTTAGGCAAAATGAATTGTACAGTAACAAGCAAACCGCCGTAACATACATTTTCCATCAAAGGGAAAGCCCCGAACAATGTTCCCTCCAATCCTTCTGTAATTCAAAACGATGTAATATTCACAAATACACAAAGTACGCAGTGGTCGTAACTTATTATGCTAATTTGTATTAAATAAATTCAAATTTACAATCTTGGATGTCTTATTCAACATTATTATTATTTAGGAATGGTGCTATGTAATAATTGGGAATCGATTATGTTTCATTGTTTTCAGTACACAGTTTCCGTATCTTATGCCGATGCTATGTCGTTTACATTGAAGGCTTAAGAAATACTCAAGATTTTGTTGCTATACTAATCGCCTATTTATTGTCACAAGCCGTTTGGGGTTTGCATTTGATTCAATTGCATATCAATTAATGACACAAATAATTTCAGGTTTAATAGGTTGTAGAACTTTTGTATATCTCGTATGGCGTGGAAAGATCCACAGCAAATGAATTTGTGCCGGAAAGTAATTTCCGTTTAGCAATTTAGTATCTCGTTTTGACGGTCCTTCAATTCCGTTTGAACCGAGAAAGAATTGTAAATACACGGCAATTACAAATTATCATTGTATGTATCAGATACTGAAGGTTTGTAATTTTGTATTTCGTTAGAAATGCGGACGTAGTAAGAAATATAAGGAAAATATAGATCTGGCGAATTTAGTCTGTACTTACACAAGCTCGATGTTACTATTTGATTTTATTTATTAATTCATTCATACCATAGTGACAATCTATTATAGTTTTTTACTGAGGAGTAAT
Source organism: Megathymus violae (assembly GCA_003671415.1). NCBI lineage: Eukaryota > Metazoa > Arthropoda > Insecta > Lepidoptera > Hesperiidae > Megathymus > Megathymus violae. The sequence goes on along the minus strand of PDGT01000023.1, from coordinate 2,146,756 downwards.
CAACCCGAAAACAAAATATTAATCCCACATCATGTCCTCAAATGTCGTAAGATTAGGGTTGTTATGGATATGGATATTTATTTATTTATTTATTTTGAACCATGCAAAACAAAATGGTACAAAGGCGGACTTAATGCTATAAGCATTCTCTGCCAGTCAACCTTCAGGCAAAATTGAGAAGCGACGAAGGCGGTGCATAAGATTAAAATAAAATAAGGATAGATACAATATACCATATATAAATACTATTTATAGATAAACAACATATATACATATAAATATAATAATATAGTATATATATATATATATATATATATATTGTCGGGAAGAGTTCCATTCCAAAGTTGAAAGGCTTGAACGGCAAATGAATTGGAAAGGAAACCTGAACGGTGAAGCAGTACAGAGAGCAACAATGTCTCAGAAGAACGAAGTTGCCGCTCATGATTGGTATGCAAGAACTGAAACAATTGTTTCAGGTACTGAGGAGTATGGTTTTCATATAGAATACAGTGGAGTGGAGTGGATCGACAGATTTCCCCAATGTGTGTAGTCCAACTAAGATTGTTGTCGAAATATACACCCAAAGATTTAACCGTCGGTGAAAAAGGTATAACAAAACCGTCGAACATCATAGGAGTGACAGATCCTAGGTCAACTTTAACTATCTGCCGACTACTTCCTATAACAATCGCTGTACATTTGTTCGCGTTAACTTTTATACCAAACTTACAAGACCATTCAGCTAAAACTTTCAGGTCCTTGTTAATATTTTTAATAGCGTTATTAATCAATGGTGCTTCGGATTGTGAATAAATTTGTAAATCATCTGCGTAAAAATGGTAAGAGCAGCCAAGTAAGAAAGATAAAGAATTGATAAAGATTGAAAACAACAGAGGAGAGAGAATTCCGCCTTGTGGTACACCAGATGTTACATCATACCAGTCAGAAATCTTATGATCAAGACCACCAAGGTACGAGGAAAACCAGTTTAGTGAGGTAGTAGAAAAATTTTGGCTCTGAAGTATAGCGAGGAGAATTTCATGGTCAACCATATTAAAATCGTTGGAGAAGTCAATGAGACCTAATACAGTGACCAGTCTATTTTCCATGCTAGTGCGAATATCTTCAGTTACCTTAAGAAGGGCTGTAGTGGTACTGTGACCAGGACGAAACCCAGACTGAAACTGGGAAAGATAAGTAATTTTAGATACAAAAGCAGAGACTTGTTTATGAACCATGGCTTCGAGCAATTTGGAAAGAAAAGGTAGAACAGAAATTGGCCTAAAATTATCAAGCTGACAGGGGTTAGCTACTTTCGGAAGAGGAATAATAAAAGCTCTACACCATATCTCAGGAAATTTCCCTGTTAACAATGAAAAATTTATGATATGGGTAACAACAGGAAGAAGGACATCAGGACCAAGAACAATCATAGTGCGACTAACATCGTCTGACCCCACTGAATTAGATTTTATTGATAACACGGTTTTACGAATATCTTCAATTGATACACTAGAGAAGGAGAAGGGTGTAAGTTGATATTTGGTCCAGGAATAAATTTCTGCAAGTCCTTGACTTGACAACAGGACAAAGATGAGGAGTGACTGTAAAATGCTTATTAAAGTCATTAGAGGAGAACGTTGTATCATATGAACGTATAGAAGATTTTCCAATGCCACAAGAATTAAGGAATCTCCATATATGGGTAGGTGAAGAATCCAAAAGATTATCCAAAAAATATTCCAGACCAGTTCGCATCGCACCGGTCACCCTGAAATTTACGAAATGCCTGGTCCCGCCGCGTCATAGCCATACGAACACCTCTAGTAATCCAAGGGGCCGGAGGCCGTTTTACCTTAATCTCCTTAATAGGCGCATGCGCATCGAACAGTTTCAATATCAATTGATTCAATTTAACTACCTTAAGGTCGATAACCGTGGCATCATAAACAGCACTAAAATCTATTGCGGACGCATCACATATTAATGCTGTTTGGTCTATTTTCGCAAAGTTCCGCATTCGAATTGTTTCAGGTTTCGCCTTGGGATCGGATCTGAATAAGGATACGGATATATGAATAACTTTTTACCGGTTTCGGTTACGGTTACGGATATGAAATTATTTCGGACTATTGGATTGTTTCGGATAATTTCGTGTATGGATATTAGATGATTTACAATTTAGAAAAATAATATAATGTATTTACAAGGTTTGACTATATTTCTAGGTATTATGTGATGTTATAGTAACAGAATAAAACAATAGCCTTAAAAATTATATAATAAAACTGTCTAAAATTCAAAGGACGCGGCTAATGTAATAGTCTGGCCGGCGAAAACCTGGCATAACGTGTTATTTTAGACTCTGCCCCTACTCGAAATTATTCGAAACTTTTTTATCGGATTCGGTTACGGTTTCGGATATATTTTTAATTCGGATATCCAATTATTTCGGTTACGATTACGGAGCTCCATAACGTCCCTAGTATAGATGAATTATACTTGATACTCCATATTGTAAATACAATAATTTTAATCAATAAATTCATTATTGTTTTCGTCTTCATAAACAATTATAGACACCACACCTTGCATTTCTTACAACGGTAAGAACCTAAAGGCAAAAACCAAACCCCGACCACATTTGAAACCCAGGGTCAAAGGGACCGGCATCCCCTTTACGATTAACAAGTATGAATTACGTGTTTAGTAAACAGAATAGAATTTCTGCTGTCGGTAGCACACAACATAATATCATCCGCTTACCACATATGAATTTACAATTATTCGGTAAAACAATTACGGCGCTGATATTGTAACAACAACAGAAAACATTCCCGCGGACGCCATTAAAAGTTTTAAAACATTTATCACTAAATGGGGTTCTAAATACAATTGTTCCATTATATTGTTATTAATTAACACACATGCTTTCGAATTAGGTTTTATAATACATAAATAGACACAATTTAGACATGATATCCACATAATTCAAAATAAAAATAAATCATCGATAACCGTATATTTTAAATTCGATATGGCAGTAACAAATAGCCCACAGTTCATACATACAACAATTGAATTGTTGTAAATTAAAATGTTTAATAAGACTACGCTCGGTAATGGGCTCACTTTGTGTCTCCACGTAAGTAATTGGGTGCTGAACGTATCCACCAAGGTACTGAAGTGCAGATGGTGTCTAAGTTTGTTGCCACTTGAGCGATCGAAGTTCTTATAATATCTACTGAAGGGCTTCAAAGGGCGATCGCTATCGAGTGATATCCTTCTATTATCTTGAATATTTTGATCTTCGTCAAATCTTAAATTTATTTTTCTTTAGCATAGCAAGATTTCTTATATTACTCACTCCCAGTTCAGACGACACTGTCTCAGAGCGTCTACAGAGCATGTTCATTCTGTAATCTGCAGTATTTATAGCCAAAACGTTATAGAAATTAGCAGTAAAAGAAAGATGTTTACAGAAATGCATTCTCATTTAATTATCGTGTAATTATTCTAACGGCAACGACTTAATTATTATATTTTAATAGCTGAAGTATTACATGATAGATATCTAATGTTATAAGGTTAAAGGGTTAAACACATTTAGACAGGATAAAGATGTCAGTGGACTAGGTACTTTAAGCAGCGTAAAACCTTTAAACAGGATTTGTTCGAAGCAATATTTAATACTGCTTATCTGTCTGGTACCCAGTAGGTATTTCAAAATAATATCCAGCGGCTTGTAAGGATTTACAAAAATTATAAAAGAATTATGTTGTATAACTAGAAATAATATTAGAATACAAAACTATGACAAATGGCTAAATACTTTGGATTCCATATACTATAAAGTAGAACTCAAAGCCTTAGTGTAATCCTTATCTACATATGAACTAGTAATCCGCCGGCGCTTTTCAACATAAAACCTATGCCATACGTTTAGAAAAATACCACCCGCACTGTTTTACATAACGGTTTTTCTAATTATCTATGATTAATAAATAATCTACTTGTCTATGGATTTTAAAACAATTATGAGTAAATCACTTCATAATAGAGGCAAAGTATCTCTCAGGCTGTTTTAATGGAGATAATTTCAAAATTATAATTATATGCGATTTTTATGAATCCATAGAGTTCAGTTGCTATAAAGGTTTCGGTGTAAGGGGTAAACGTTAAAAAATTACAAAACATCTGATCAATACGAACAGCAATTGTTTCGGAAGCAGTGAAAATTTGTAAATGGAACGTTCTAATGTACTAATAAATAATAAATATCAACCGGATTATGTATCAACTTCTTAGTTAAAAATATTTTGAGTACACTTTTCCCTTTTCATGATATTAAATGATTTAGTTTGAACATTTTATGGCATGTTTTACATTCTATTACTTAACACAACGTTTGCCTTTGTGCCTAAGCCGCAGTATTGGGGCTAACCACTTGCTTCTTTGTTTACAAAGGTAGACAGACCGATTCAGTCTCGTCCAGCTTTTACTTGGATTAAATTTTTAATTTATCACAATAATGAGTAATTAAATATTATTGCTTAAATATGAACATTGACCTACTTAAGTAGAATACGAAATATATGATCGAAATACATAAATACATGTTGTTAATCGGACGGAGTAAGAGGTGTATTTTCTTGTCATTTTCATGTTCACTCATGGCATTAGCTAAAGTGAAGGTAGTTCATCTGATTAGGTGTAATTTACAGAATGTGTAATCAACTTCAAATGAAAACACTAAACTTGTTCATAAATATACAGTTAGTTATGTATTTGGTAATAACGCTCATAGATCAAACTCACAGCTGATTCTGCTGTGAGGTTATAATAATATTAAGGATAAGGGCTACTTTAACTACTAAAACTTGTATAACACTGAAATTGAATAAAAACACTTACGAACTTTGCAAGAGATTTATTCACTTACTCAAGATCACTTCAACGTCTTAACTCTACAAGTCTATATAATGATTATCTTATCTGGAAAACGGAAGTTATCAAGAATAAATGTTCGGTTATGAACCTGGAAGTACTTCACGCGATTATTATTTCATTTGGTCTTTGAAACTTTATATTTGGTTGGTAAATCGGACATGTTATAATTATACATTAATATGATATTACATATTTTATACTATAGTACACGATGTTACATTTGTTCATAAAATGACTCGCAGATGAACAAACAGGTCACTGATGGTAGATGGCCACCTCTTTTTATGCACATCCAAATCCTCAAAGACGTTAACGACTCGCTACCGATAAAGAAGGTAATAGCTTATTCGGACACTACATACTATTAGATAATTACATTGGATTTAAGAATTAGATTTAAGATGGATAATAGCTAGAAAAGTCGGAGTTGGATGATATATAGGATAATGATCACTAAAGGAAGGAAGGAAGGAGAATAAAAGGAAGTTGGCCACTGCATCGTCTGTTGTGCGATACTTGCTAGGAAGAGGTTCACAAATTAACCTGGGTTATACTTAAGGATAGTAGCAGAACCTTACTTCCGCACGCAATACTCCAGAAGAATTTCAGGGAACACGATTTTGTAAGCTTAATTGAACCAAATGCACTTTGTTGGGTTCCGTATATCCGATGAATAAATGGAACCCTTAAACGATTACTCCTCATATGTCTTGTACTGTCACATACGATTTTCACACTTTGGAAAAACTTTGGTGATCAAATTACATCCATATCAAATTGATTTTATCGAGGCCTTACTTACAGGTGGAATAAAACGATAAAAAAATGTCAAAGACATCATGTGCCGCATAAAATAAACAAATACTCGTCATGTAATGTACAAGTATGTTTATAGATTTTTGAATATTCATAATTTAAAAAATATCTAAGAAAATAACATACAATCGTTTTACGTTACACGATATAAAAGTTTCAAGTCCCTTAGTTTCAATACGAAACGAAATAATATTCCACGTGAGTCCAGTTTGGATTTGATCGATTTTTTATATAACTCAAGAAGGGTTGATGTAATTTACGGCAATATCGGTAGCTGTAACCCTCAGAGCTGTTCCAAGCGAAACGTTCTACTACCTATAAAAAATTAAAATAGGAGTACAATTAAAGTAACAATTATTTCTTCAAATAAGTAACATTTCAATTACGACTTCTGAGAACTTAGATAAATGGCGTCGCTTGTTAACGGCGCAAGCAGAAACATTACTTGAGCAAATCACCTTATAAGAGCCATTGTAAAGTTTATCTTTCAAGGTACACAAATAAATGTACTAAAATGTGTAGATTTCAATATTTGACAAACTTTAATTTTTTTTTAAATTTTATAAAAGCTGCTAAGTTAAGCTGCAATATATATGACATTAAAGCCTTATGAAAACAATTTGGATAAGAAGTCGAACAAAAAACAATATTTTTTAATATACTTACAGAACGTTTAAATCTGCCAATGGAGCAATTTTCAAATATTAGAATCTGAGATTATTAAAACTATTAAAAAATTTAGGTTACAGTTTATGTGAGCAAGCTGGGTGGGCGCAAGATCTTTCAATTTCTTACTATATATTACATCTTATAACTTGATTGAATTTTTCCACACAAATGGAAGATAGTGGCAAGAAGAAATGTGTCACTTTACTTGATAGCAAATCTTCAGTTGGAGAGTTTCGTCGTTCAGCTGTGAAAACGTTTTTGTTTCGTTAAAAGTGTATTTCACTGAAGATGTTCATCGAATGTTCACAATTTACTTGAAACTTCACAATTCACAACTTTCTTGACTACATTAATTTTAATTTCAGTAAAAAAAAAATATATGGAGCACAATAAGGCATATTTGTAACCAACGATTTAGTAAATGTTTGTAAGCGTATAAATGATGGTGGACTAATGCAGAGCGGCTTCTAGTAATTGAGCCTAGAGTGTTGTCTACCACGTTGCTTTAGTGAGGATTAGTGGAGGGGTTAGTAGCGCACTGAAGATATAAAAGTTCTTAAACTGCTTGAAGTCCTCCCACATAGCTGTACGTTGCTATCTAATAATAAAAATAGGATCGACGTGTTAAGGTATATTTTCGACGCACAGAATTCAAAAAAATTCATGACTATCTGTCAACAGTCCCAATTCTGACTGCGCTTGTTGTTTAATATGTTAGATAAGGCAATCGTAGCCTCAAGCACCTTAGAGCAAAAAAATATGCGTTCATTTACTTAGTCCATCAGAATTTATGCACAAGTTTTTGCCTGTTCCTGTAACTGTTAACAGCATTATAATAATTTATGTTTTTTAATAAAATATGTGGCGCAATAAATTTAATATCTTTTTTTTTCATTCAAATACTAATAAAAGAAAAACGACTACCATACATACACTCATAATAAAATTACAAAATAATAAACACTAATATTCTGAACTTAGTTCAATTTATATATATCTTAAGAAAATGGAACTAACCAAGTTAAAGTAAGAAAGTTTTCTTGTGACAAAAGTGTGAACAGACGCATTAATTCCAATCATTTGTGTTTATCAAAAGATAAAGGTGCAGTAACTTTTACACCTAGTTTCTGAATTGCACAGAATAATAACAATGAAGAATCATGACATTTTTTTTAAATTGTCATTACTTCGTTAAAGTTGGTTAAAGTTACATCAAAATATAGTACCTATATACTGTATTTGATGCTTTTGTTTTAATATTGAAAAAAAAAGATTAATTCTTTACAAAAATGAATTTTAAATTCGATTTTCTGTTTAAAATTGATAATCGATAGTTCGATAATTATAAAAAAGTAAAAATAAAATAAAAAATATAAATTTTTCCAAAAGCTTTGTAATGTGTATATATATACAAATGTGATCCAATTTCCCTTGAGTTTAATGATTAAATTTACAGATTAAGTCTGTAACTATGATCACCATATTTTTATTTTATATTCAATAACTACTTGGCGGAAATTCATTGTTATTAAATTTGTATTAATTTACTTTTTAGTTGCAAAGTATTACAATTTTGTTTCGTTGATTGTACAATTTTATAAACAATATAGATTCAGAATGATCATCGTTCCTTATGGGTACCTTACGACATCTCGTTTTTTATTTTAATTTTTTTGCACACACAATTAAATTCAGAAAAAAATATTTACGAAAAATTTGTACAGGGACGGTACTTCATCAAAATTTTTTTCAAGAAGGCCCAAAAAGTAGGAACACTATACAGTGACACAAATTAAGTGCGTAAAACAGTGATATATATCAAACATATATAACTTAGTTAAAATTTATATAATATAAATATTATTAATACGTGGGACGCACTGAAAGTTTCCGGAATCAATAATAAAAAAGTACTATTAATGGTCAAAAATGAATTTATTGTTTCTCAAAATATTCTCTCTTTGCGTCAATGCACTTTTTCATACGGTTGAACCAATTTTGAAAACATTTGTGCTATTCCTCCGTGGTGACGTCAGATACTTGTTTTTCATACTCTTCGACAGCCTCTTCTGGTGATGAAAACCGTTGATCGCGTAATTGTTTCTTGATTTTTGGGAAGAGAAAAAAGTCATATGGTGCCAGGTCAAGACTGTATGCTGGATGACTTATAAGTTTTACGTTTTTCGCTATCAAAAACTCATTTGTCTATCTGGCCGTGTGGGAACTTGCATTATCGTGGTGCAAGATGATACGGCGTTTACCGTTATTTTTACGGATTTTGTCAATAATTTCCGGTAAACAAATGGTCGTGTATCAGTCACTATTCACGGTACGGCGATTTTCTAAAGCAACAGTCGCCACGTGTCCAGTTTTATTAAAAAAATAAGCAATCATCCGCTTCGAGGCAGTTTTCACGCGTGCCACTTTGGTTGGTTTCGGCTCATCTCGAAAGACCCATACACTCGATCGCTGCTTTGTTTTGGGATCATACCTATAAATCCATGTTTCATCACCTGTTACTATGTCCCATACCAAATTTGAAGCCCCTTCGTTGTATCTGGCAGGCATAGCATGGCACCAAGTAATGCGGTCCATTTTTTGAGCATCAGTCAAATTGTGTGGGATCCATCGAGAACACAGCTTTCTCACATCCAAATGTTTGCCTAGGATTGACTGTATTTGACTCATTCTTATGTCCAAAGATGTCAGAATCTCATGGAAGGTTACATGCGACCTTCAGGAATTTCATCATGGAAATTGACTCGACCGCGTTTGAATTCTACAAACCAGCTATAAATATGTAGTTGTCTTGCATGGCGCTGCTTCGCCGAAAGCAGACTGAAGCCGAACGAGGCTCTGCTGAGCTGTCAAATTACACTTAAAATCGTAAAAAATCTGCAACGAAAATTTTCCCGAGTTAAATCAATTTTATAGTAATCACGCAATTTTTAAAACGACGCTCTACTGAAAACAATTGACAATCTGATGAAACAACTTGTATTCTACGGCTAAAGAGTTCCATTTTTAAATGAAGTAATAACTTTTAAATATTGTTTAAAATATGCTAGTGATCAATTCCAAAAACTTTTAGTGTGACCTATGTGTAAATTATTGTTAATATTTATGTAGAATGACTACTCAAATACTATGTATGGTAATGCAATATTATTGAAAATAGTTTCTTTTCGTGTTCTCTATTAGCGCTACAAGTAAGGATTTCAGCTTTTTCAAATTTTTTTGTGTCTTTTGATTTTTATATTTAGTTTTAAAAAATTGAGATTAAGAGAATTAAGGAATGATAAAAAAGACAGCAACTATTCAGGCACTGGTATGGTGTGAATGTCGCAATCAAATTATCTGTAAAAAGGTAAAAGATATACGAGGAAACCTTTAGAACAGTTTATTGTATATGGGTGCTTAATGGCCGCGCCAGATGGGTCAACTGACACTCGCGTTGGTACTTTCATTCATTTACGACACGCCCATTTATTCATTTTAATCACGTTACTTCAATAGATTTCTATGAAATTAGAATAAAGAAAATATAACCGCCCAACAACAGCCCCCGCGCCAGTGACCTCTTTATCGCGGCTAAGAAACGGAGGCTAATTAATTTTGTAAGCGTAGCATGAACTAATGAGCGTATGTTCGTTATTCAGACTCAAAAACTCGACAAAGGTTGTTTGTCTGGCGGAATCTTGTAGCTTTATTTATCCGACACACTCTACTGGAATGAAACATGGAAGGAAAAACAGTTCACAGAGCTCTGGCATATCGTATTCGTGCACTCATTATGGCTGTCATAGAAATTATATTAAATCGTCACAAAAGACATGTAGGATAGACCTTTTGTTGTAGGTGACGAGGCTCTTTACCATTACAACCCATATTTTTCCACTGTTGGGCTTGGGTTTCATGTCATAATGAATATATGCAGATTTCCTTACAATGTTTTTCTTCACTGAAGCAAGTGATAATGAAGTATTAAGTATTTGAAACGCGCATATAATTTAGAAAATTAAATGCGCGCACGATCGTGCGGGAGACTTATGTTCAAACCACTTGGATATATTTATCACCCATCGGTTAAGACGATAGTTGTGCGCGATGATAGGGGAGGGGACTTACCATCCTCCACCTAGAATTAATCTCGTAAAATTTTAACATTATTTCGATTGTATTGACAAAGATCCAGATAAAAGGCGGATTCCCTGGCTTCCTTTTTGGTTGATAACACGTCGATGGTCCTCGGCGTAACTGACTACCAAGGTTGGATGGGACCAGTTACTATCAAATGACCAGTTTGCTCGTTTGATAGCTATTAAAATAAAAAAGATAGTTCTGATGCCCAGTGTCTAGTGATGGGCAAGCAAAGCGATTGTGGGTATAAATAGACCGGAACAGGCGAATGCCTGAATCATATGAATATAATGACTAACAAATGCCCTCGCTAAGCTTAGGAAAAAACTACCTTACGCTTAACGATAGCAACTGCATTTTTGTGGGTTTTTCTCATTCTACGAATTAGAAATACATATATTCAGAGCCATTTCTGTGGAATCCAAAGCAAAAACACCTGGCAACACCTAATTTTATACTACCTACATTTCCTTTCAAATGCATACTCACCAATACCTCATTCTTTTTTCTTGTGCGACGTCGTTCACACGTTAAAATGAATAATTCAAAAATTTGGAAATAAATTCTTCGTCTTAAAAAACAGCTTAAACGAAAACGATCACCGCCGCTATTCGAGGATTCTACATTACGGCGTAAAAAACCGCCGATTCGGAAGCGTCGCCGAATAATTTCGAGTAATTCCAAGGACTCACCAAACAACGAAGGAAATGAAGGTTAGTAAAGTGATTTCTAAAATCCTGAAAATAATAATAGAAACTAATAATAACACGAATATTCGGACACCATGTCTATTCGCAATATTTTTTTGTAATTGCAAGTAACGTCTGTATGACTTACGCAATTTAAAGAAAAATTATGCATTACAAGTGTCGACTGTATGTCTCACGCAACTTTTCATTATGAAACTATCCATCCATTTCAGCTGACGAAAACAGCCAAAATGAGATATCTGCAATATTAGGGGATGATCCCACTCGTGACAACGAATTTAGTGATGAAATTCATTCTCATATAGCTATTCGTTGGAATAATATTTTCCAAAAGGGTTTGAAAAAAGATACTCGGTCCGAAATAATTAAAAAGTATCTCCCACCGGCAAACTGCATTTATCTTAAACCACCAAAACTGAATGATAAAATCAAAGCCGCAGTTCAAGAATCATCGATTAAAAGAGATTCAAAACTAGAGTGTAAACAGACTCAATTAGCTGCCGGTATCACATGCATCGGCAGAGCCCTTGATGTTGCCATGAACATTTCTGATAAAGCACTGCGAGATGATATTAATAAATGTCTCGGTGACAGCGGTCAGATCTTAACCGATCTTCATTATTTGGAGTCGATTACTAGAAGATCACTCTTGGCTCAGAGCTTAAATAAGAGCACTAAAGAGCCCATAAAAGACATACCGAGGGACCGCTTGTTATTCGGAGAGAGTCTAGCCGAAAAATGAAAAGCTATTAAAGCCTGTTCCCAGTCAGCAGCCGAAATTAAAACTAAGCCTCCAAGACCATTGTCAAATCGTACCACAAATGTACCGCGAGGTAATAACACTATCTCAGCGTCATCTTTAAACTGGAGGGATTCGTCTCGCCCTGCGGCAACAACAACCACATACAGCAATATGACGGCGAACGCGTACCGCGAGGGCCGTCCTGCGGCCGCGCCGGCTCATCCACGTCGGGCGCAGACGAGCCAGCGCTCTCAAGTCAAACGGAACTAAAAAATATTCTTCAGGTAAAGCCTCAAGCTGACAGAATGACACATTTTTATTCCCACTGGCTTTGCATTACAAATGATGAGACTATTCTCTCATGGGTCAAAGGATTTCGAATACCGTTTACATGCAGAATTATGTAGAATGAACCTGTTATAACATACCCTCACATTAGTGAGGAACATAAGATTTTTTGCAAAGAAATACAAAAATTAATTTCTATTGGTGCGGTGTCAGAATGCTTACCGTGCAAAGACCAGTTTCTTTCAAAAATTTTTTTAGTAGATAAACCTAACGGTGAAAAACGTGTGATATTAAACCTGAAGACATTAAATACATTTATAGAAATTTGTCACTTTAAATTAGAAGACTATAGGACTGATATGAAACTTTTAAACAAAAATTCTTATATGTGTTCTGTGGACCTAAACGATGCGTATTTCCTATTAAGCATACATGGAAATGATCGTAAATATTTAAGATTTCAATACAGGTCGAAACTACTACCGTTTGGCTTAAATGTTGCTCCTTTTGTTTTTACAAAATTAATGAAACCCGTAATACAATATTTACGACTTTCCGGACATTTATCAGTTATATATCTGGATGATATATTATTAATAGGCAATTGCTATGCCCAATGCAAGAAGAATCTGAGAGACACAATAAATTTATTAACATATTTAGGTTTTATTATAAATTTTGAAAAGAGTTCCTTGATACCAACACAAACCTGTAAATTTCTCGGATTCATTTTTGACTCGAGTAAATTGACAATCTCACTTCCTAATAATAAACGTTTGCACATCAAGTCGCAACTAATTAAACTCACAAATACAGAATCATGCAGTATAAGGACATTTGCCAAGTTCCTAGGTCTTCTAACATCAGCGTGTCCTGCTGTTTCTTATGGCTGGGTGCACACTAAGTTGTTTGAAAGGATTAAATATTTAAATTTGAAGCGAAATGATTATTATGATAAAACAATAATAATTCCCAGTTATCTTCAATCAGAATTTAATTGGTGACTAACTAATATAGATTCGACGTATAATCATATTCGACACGGTAATTTTATTTTGGAAATTTATTCTGATGCATCGAAAATTGGTTGGGGAGCATCTTGTGGTAACAAGAGAGCTAACGGTTTCTGGTCATACGCGGAGTCCACAAAACACATAAATGAATTAGAACTCATAGCAGCATATTTTGCATTGACAATTTTTGTTACGGAAATTTTTGATTCCGAAATTATTATTCGCGTTGACAATACTACTGCAGTTTCATACATAAACCGAATGGGAGGCGTAAAATATACTCATTTAAATTATATTGCAAAAGATATTTGGGAATTCTGTGAATTAAAAAACAATTTCGTGTTTGCTTTATATATATCTACAGCTGATAATGTTAATGCTGATATTGAGTCTCGGCGGCTACATGCCGACACTGAATGGGAATTACATGACTGTATCATATAAAAAAATTGTGAATAAATATTCTTCACTTGAAATTGATTTATTCACTAGTCGTATAAATCGTAAATGTTCCAAATATATATCATGGCATGGTGATCCCGAATCATTTTGCGTTGATTCATTTACAGTAAAATGGAGTAACTATTTTTTACGCCTTTCCCCCATTCTCTATTATTTTGAAGGTTTTATCAAAAATTATTAGCGATGAAGCAACAGGAATTGTAGTTGCTCCTTACTGGTCTAACCAGCCATGGTTTCCATTATTTTATAAACTCTGTAAATCAGAAGTGCTATTTCTAAATGCTAATTCAAATTTATTATATTCCCCTTTTAGGGAACGTCACCCTCTACACAGAACTCTGTGTTTGATGGTAGGAGTTTTATGAGGAAAGCATTCAAAAAGAGAAGAGCACCTGTCGGAGCATTGGATGTATTATTAAACTCCTTATCTAAAAATACATTCAAGCAATACCAATCCTCTTTACGAGAATGGAATGAATTTTGCACAAAACATTCGTATGATTGTTATAATTCATCTATATCAATTACTTTAGAATTCCTTACGTATATGTATGATAAAGGTGCCAAATATGGTACTATAAATTGTTATAGATGTGCTTTAGCCTTAATTTTAGGAAGTAAATTAGATAACGATTTAATCCCTAGATTTGTAAAAGGTGTTTATCGAGAAACTCCTGCTCTCCCTCGCTATGAGTATACTTGGGATCCATCTGTTGTCCTTAATAAGTTAAGTAATTTTTATCCTAACAATGATTTATCCTTAGAAGATCTTACTAAAAAATTAATATCTGTTTTGGCATTAGTCATTGCTCATCGTGTCCAAACATTATCGTTAATTAAACTCTTAAATATGCAGATATGTGATACAAAAGTTATAATTAAAATATCTAACATTATAAAAACTAGCATCAATAGATCGCAGCCTCTCTTAATTTTACCTTTTTTTAATAAAAAACCCGAAATTTGTCCTGAAAAATGTTTAATTGCATATATTAAATAGACTGAAACGTTAAGACGTAATAATTCTGATCAACTTTTTATAAGTTTTAGAAAACCACATACTAATGTGACCTCACAGACACTTAGTAGGTGGATCAAACAAACGTTGGAAGAGAGTGGTGTCGACACAACTGTTTTTTCTGCTCACAGCACCGCCATGCAGCCACTTCGGCTGCTAGTCGACGAGGAGTAAACCTCCAAGTCATTAGACAAACGGCAGGCTGGAGTGGCTCTTCCAAGATGTTTGCCTCTTTTTATAACAGACCCGTTTTAGAGGACATGTTAGACATACAGTTTGCTAGATCAATCCTAGGTTAAATATAATTTTGTTTATTTCCAGAATTATCTTAATTGTATTATCATATTGATAGAATTTTGGCTGATTTTTGTAGAAAAACTTACTTTCTTTTTAAAATAAAGAAAGATTTTTGTATTCGTATTTTGTAATTTATTTTCATGCTCTGAACATCTACAAGTATTATTATTTTTCGGAAGAATCAGTGAAGTATAATTAACTATTAAAAGAAACTTACCTGTAAGGGAAGTTCAATAGTAATTATACGAGCTGGTTCTTCCGAAAGATCATACGAAAGTCCCGCCCAACCCAGACCCTCGGAAGAGAAAACAAATTAATCAAGGGCGTTAAACTAGAATGAGGTATTGGCGAGTATGCATTTGAAAGGAAATGTAGGTAGTATAAAATTAGGTGTTGCCAGGTTTTTTTGCTTTGGATTCCACAGAAATGGCTCTGAATATGTGACGACGGCAGTATGAGGAAAAACTACTACAAGTATTATGATCTTTCGGAAGAACCAGCTCGTATAATTACTATTGAACTTCCTTTACAGGTAAGTTTCTTTTGATAGTTAATTACTATAAATAAATGTTTGGTTATTAGTGATGCCTTACACAAAATATTTATTCACAATACTATCGACCCTAGCGAATTACCCAGTTATTTACGGTTTCCGCTTCATAATTTACTGTACATGTAAAAGAACAACTACATTTGACTAGTAAGTAATTGTTTTACTAAATTGAAATAAGTATTTTTTGTAATGGATTCTTTTTTTACATAATATACTTTCTATTAGGGGCTTTTTCACATGTAACTTTGGTCGCAAATGATGACTGCGCGAAATATATTATGTCTCTCTTCATTTGTAAAGTGTCACAACTCTTTGTAGTCTTTTCGTGTGATCTTTGATCGGGGCACAAAAAATAAGGTGTCGTTTTTGGGCCCCGACGTAGACGGGGAACGGACGTTTGTAGAAAGGGAACGCTGCGAAGTGCGAACGAGCCTCTATCCACATTTTTATTTTTTGCTTCGTATTTTTGCTTGTAATAATGAGGCACTAAATGAACTAAATGGAATGAGAAGTATTAAGTAATAAAATTAAGAACTTAAAACTTGAAAATAAATTAAGTATTTTTTTTTTAACTTAAACGATTTTATTGAAAATAAATATAATAATGTTGTAAATAATGTACTAAGAGCTAAAAAATAATTCGGCAGGTCCTAGGTACCAGTCACCATACCACGCTCCTCATTAATCTAGGGCATTGATCAGACAAAAAAAATTAAATCTTTGGGCGCGTAAAAGTTTTATCAACTCAACCGGTATATTCATTATACTCGTAAATGCTTTTTACATATTTACTCAGGTTACTTTATTTTTTGTATACCAATAATACTTTATCAAAGAAAAAGTAAGTAACTATTAAATTATTGTATTTTGTTCATCAAATAGTGAATTTTTGTATATTTCTAAAATTTTTATTTGATTTCAGACATCCCAGAGGAGATGGCTGGGTGTTTTAACATTTCGCGGCGCTGTACTTGAAACTCCCTCTAAATGTAGGTGAATAATAGTAATCATACAACAACTTATTGGAAGCAGACCTGGTACAGTGTTTCCCAGGTTGGTCTTTTGCACTGATCAATTTATTGAAAAGGCATAAAAGCTCTCCTATTTTTCCAACACCAAATAATAAACTGGCAAAGTATTGTTGTCTGCGTAAATCCATTTTTAAAGTACTCGCACCGTTTAGATATCGAATAACGTGTGCTCGAGGCGGGATATTAAAACAAAACCGTGCATTCTGTGCTCGCAGTATGATTTTTTTTCTGGCTAGTAAACGCGATCCTATGAGAGCATTGTGGGAGTGGTGATAAAGTCTAAGATGTTTTACGCATTAGCTTGTAAAAGCCTATCTACTTTTTCCTAACTCGTTACTGTGCTTGGTTCAAAACGCACTTGGCAGTTTTTATGCCGTATACTAAAACTACTTCTGTAGATGCCCAATTATCTCAAGACGGTAAAAGTAAGTACGTGAGAGAGCTCTATTATAATGTGTTACACTACTTGTCTGATTTTATATTCAATATTACTACGTCCTCTGAATATTTAATATCGTGGATACATATTTATTTTCAGTGGACGCTCGCACTGGAAAACTGAATTCATATTTTGCTGAATGTGTGCTTTTTGAGTGGTTTAAAAATGTATGTCGCGTTTTGGGTAAAACATGTCACTTTGAACGTTGCAGTTGTAATAAAAAATAATTGTACGAATAAATTCTCTCGATATGAGTTTCGCTGTACGTTACGGACGTATGAAACGTTAAATTGGAAGTTTGGCTAAACATTTTGCGCAGAAATTCTGCTCGTTATAGGACAATGACCGTTTGGGTCAGTCAGTATTTATTATTATTTTCAAATCACCATATTATCATTTAATTGAAAGCAGTGGTTCAACTTTTATTTCATTCAATAATTATATACAAGTTAAGAACACAAAAACACGTAAAATGTCATCGATATAACTTTTCTACTGAACTGTATCTTCGTTTCTTAATTCTTTTTTGTAAAATTTGGGAATGGTTTTCTGAATGTATGCACTTCTGTTTTTTTTTAATATACCAATTTCTTTAAGAACTCTCTATTTGTCTCCAGTAGCAGTATGTGGACTCTTAAGACTGTTAAGAGTCTTCATAGGAGAATGTATTATTTTAGTTAAATTTTAACATATCACTACATGATATTTTATTAAAACGGTTTAAAGCTAAACAATAAAAAGGGGAAAATTTTATGAACATATTTGTTAAAAACTAACATACATTATATATACTATGTATAGTAAATATACACATTTATAGCTCTCGCTCTGGATTGCGTTAATTTGGATATTTCTGAATTGTACTAAGACGAGAGTAAGTAGAAGGGTAGAGTAGTAGCAAAAAAACTTTTCAGACCGGAGGTAAAATAAAAATATTATGAATAAAACGGTTATATTCGGTCAAGTAACTTTGATATTCTGGGTAACATCGGCACTATTGACCTATCATGATTGTTCGCTTCAGAAATAAAACGCTTACGCTTAGAAACAAAACCTGCATTGTTTTAAGACTGGGTTGCTCTCATCCTGGGAATTAGAAATACACATATTGATTTAGAACTTTTTTTTATTTATGGACTTATCGAAATGAAAGGAACTTTAATATAAGCGATGCTTACTGAAATACATTAGTGAAAACGGTAACGAAATCGGTTAAGCTGGTCCGTGCTGAGCGCGCACAAATGCACAGACAGAGTTAATAAAGGCCCTCAATAATAATTTTTCTCATATTATATCCTTTAAATACAGAAAGCAATCAGTGAACATTTTATCATATGTATAGATATAGGTATATCAAAGCAACAAAAACAAGAAAAAATAAACCTGATGTCACTTGAAGCAAGTAGCACGTGAATAGTACTTAAATGAATAGCAATTTTTACCAGAGAGTCGACATTTTTGCGTTCCTTTAACCTTATGAGTTTTTTCTTCCTAACTCATCAAATTATACGAAGGCGCGCTTGTTTACAAATTGTTCCCGAAACGAGTCACGTTTCTGCCTAAAGGTGGAAGTAAAAATTGAAGCAATTTAAATAATGTTAAAAGATTTTTCGTATGATACATGTATATTGTAGCACTGATTGGTGGTTGAAGTAGGTTTGTTTTAACTTCTGTAGTTAATGGCTAACGTACATACATACATATACATAGTTTACTAAAGATAGACAGATCTAACTTCTATTTATCATGTCAACAAACGAGCAGGTGAGCCACCTGATGGTTAGTGGTTACCGTCGCCCATGGACGTCAGTAACACCAAAGGCAACAACGACGCGTTGTCGACCGAAAACAAAGCAGGGATCAAGCATTATTATTGTATGTTTGTGAGGGCTAGACCTTAGTAGTTTTTCTTAGAAGCTGAGTTGAAATATCAGCTTGCAATATATGTATTTTTAGTACTTAAGTAAATAAAACATACCCATGGACGTTAAATCAATATTTCTTATAGTTTTATTTTCTTAAAGAGCATACAGATAGTAGAATAATTAACATATCTAGTGGTTTTGTAATATATCTAACAGATTTGTAGGAACTTTGCCTGTCGTTCGCATTGCGGGAAAACTTTCTTATAGAACCTCTAATCCAACCGATCGCATACAAAACATGGCATAATAACTTCTACACGTAAAGTAAGTCGCTCAGAGCTTCTGTTTGAAAACTTTCTTAAAGGCTTTGTCAAAATCAACTGTCGTGAGTTCAAACTATTTTTTTTCCACCGTAACAGCGTCACGTTTTCGATTTGAAGGAGTAATGCGAGCAAATATTTTGCGTTACGTGTTTTGATTCTAAGATGATAGGTACATATGTAATGTGAGTAAATATTTTTTCACATTAATTTATTTGACTTGATGGAGTACTATTTCAGCTTCTGTACATCCATGTTTATCAGACGAGACTTGTGCCTTGTCGATGTATATATACATAATTGTGTATATAATATGTATTATTAAACGGTGTCATTTTTAAAAAGCGCTTCTTAAACTATACACTAATACTGTATAATTTTGTTATTTAAGTTCCTCGTTTTTTTTTTTAGATTAACAAACTGCCCTCGGTTCGCTTCAGAAAAACTACGTTATGCTTAGAAATAGCATGTGAATTGTTAGAGGACTGGGTTTTCCACTTTCTGTGAATTCGAAATAATAATAATTAATTCATAACTCTTTTATTTATGGACGGATTGAAATGAAACAAACTGTAAATATTAAGTGACGCTTACTGCAATACATTAGTGTAAACCGTATAGAAATCGGATAAGCTGTTTCTGACATTAGCGCGAACTATTGTCTTGGGTTCTATTGCGTTAATAAAGGCCCTAATATAGTTTTTCTCATATATCCTTAATGTGCAGAAAGCGATCAGTTAGAATTTTTATTTATAGCTTGGTTTCGTTCTTTATGAAAAAATTTCACTTATTTGCATTGTTAGATTTGCAGCCTTAAGAGATTGTGATTTGATGTGAATTTGTTAGTAAACAGGATGTTTCCAACGCCGTGTAAATCTGTTTTGCAAATTGTCTCGTAAATTGCGCGTAATTACGAACAGTGAAAAGACAGATAAGGATATTTTGAATGGAATCTTTATTATGTCATTAGGTAGGTTACTCGTAAGTGGTAACCGTCGCCCATGGATATCAGCAAGATCAAAGGTATCACTGATGCGTTGTCAGAAAGGAAATGAGAAGAAAGTAAGAAAAAAAGTACTGGCTCTCAAACTCTCAGCCAGAACACGACGATCTATCTATCTAATCCCATAAAAAGAAATTCAAGGTGATGATGATCAAGACAAAAGTAAACTTTGACAACATTAAAGTCTGCAAAATTTGGATGCTTTATGAACATAAATAACCAACATTAAATTTTTTACAATTTGTAGAATAACTCATTTGATCTCGATAAACGCGAGATACTGATAAATACTAACTAAATTCTTAATACACTCAGATACACTATGGAGAAATTATTTTAACCTGAGACGCACACGAAATAAATCATTAGCAACAGCGAATTTTATCATGTAATCTTATAAGTGCTATTGCATGCACTTAAATTGTACTTAAAGATAATAAATTAAATTCAAAGCTATAGACAAAGCTGGAGCCTCCGCGTTTACGATAAGCCAATGAAATTATCCTCCGGGTTTCGCAGACGTAGTGGAAATCTATTGGTTTATCTGAATGCTTCCCGCTTCTCTATTATTAAATTTTGAAGTTGAACAGAAAATTCTTGGAAAGCTTCGGTCAATATCAGAGAGAGACTGAATTGAGATGCTAACAGCTCTTTATGTGTTTTGTAATTTTATTAAATACATTACATAACATTTAACATAACATTAAAACTAGTTAAAAATAAGTGTTATTACGGTCGTATGAATTTAGTATTTTTATCTATACTACTTTATAAATCTGAAGTGTCTGTTTGTCTGTACATTAATTTTTTTTTAATTTCATGATAAATATTTGTTTGTGTCAGTGAGTCATCACCGACTTCAATTTCATCATTTTGAATTTTTTTCTGTCTGCCTTTCTGTCTATCTGTATGTCCCAATGAAACTCAACCTCAACCCGAACGAAGTTGGAAGGGGCTGCTAGTCTTGTAGAGTATTATAGCAAACTTAAATTTACAGCCTTTTAATTGTAACAAATTACTTTGGAGAAAAATTTGCAAGGTAGTTGAAAAGACGGGAATTTTTTTTAACAATTACATAACGTAATTATTATAAATTTTCTAGATAAAATGTATGATATAAAATGCTATTTCTGTAATAGGTAATTGAAGTATGCTTTTTTGTATGAAGGTAAAGCTACGAATAAATTATGACTAAATATATATATGTTGAACACTTATTGCCATGAGACTATATTTGTTTATTATTAAGTGACCCTTTATTTTAGTGTCTTGAATGCTATTGACATTTAATTTCTAGAACTATATGTTATGTAAATGTACAGCGCTAAGGATAACAATTTGTCCAGGGAGGGAACAAAGTGCCTCACTCTCTTACTAAAAACACACGCTGTGTTTACAAAATGTTGAGTATTGGGAATTAACTTTAATTTGTTATTACTCATTACTGCAGGTGTTGCGAGTTGTGACAATAATTATAACTATATGAACAGAAATCTGCACCTTATTTGCATATTGCGGTTACTGAATCTGGAGTATTTGTGGCTGCATACTACATCTGGATATCAATATAAGAAATAGACGCTAACCCTTCCCTTATAGTTGTCCTATTTTAAGGACACTATATTTGACCATTTTTTTTACAAGTATTTTTTTTATATACAATTTTTCCTGTGTTTGCTTGTAATTTGACAAATTGACGTCAATGCAGCGCATCTCGTACCATGATTGTTATTTATAACCATATAGTAAAAATAAAAAGTTGAGTGTGAATTGTAAGGCTGACAAGGAAAAAAACATTTTGTCAATTTTATTTTATGTTTTATTTGGTAAGTTTATTCATAACGTGCAAGAAAGTCTTGACGACGATATAGTAATTTTGTCGGGGTCAGATGTGGTTAGTCAAGTGGAATTTTCACGTTCAATTGATAACGTCGAGAAAGATCACCTCAATCAGTTCGGACTAAAAATATTTCCGTGAATTGGCGTAATTAATCTACTCTGAGGTCTTCAAAAGTTCTTTTACAAATTATTCGATTTGATGACTTCGGACAAAGGCGTTGCCAAGGATAAAATCGTAATAAAAAATATTGCAGTGATTGGTTTTGCTAAAAAAGCTTATAAAAATTGTATTTCGAAAGTTTATTAAGATTCATGAAAAAACAAAGAATGTAAGGCGTTGCTAGGTTTACCGCAAACAAAATTAGTGTAACTAAAGATATAGGCAAACTTTTTCAATAATCTTTCAGCGAACTACTCAGCAGAGTAGAAAAACAGACTTGTTTGAACTCGGAGCTACCACTCAGCTAGACTAAAGATTTCCTTACTTTGCCGAAAATAACCTTATTTTATTAGTTTATGATCCAAGGAGTCTATGATATTCATTAGATTGCCGACCTAGCTAGCGGTTTTCCAAGCCCCTATAACATATATTGTGTCGAATTACCGTTCTAGTTGAACAAGAAAAACATATCTAAGGAATTTCAAGTTTGAGTATGGGGACGACGTCTTAAAACAGAGACATAAACTTTATGAACAAGTGTGAATTAATATAAATAATTATATGAAGGTTAGTAGTTAAATGAAATAGAGTTTCAAAAGTTTTATGTTTATGGAATGCTAGACGCCCAACTTCATTCGGGGTTTACAATTAATTAATATACATGATACAACCTATATATACCCGGAATAATGCACTTGTAAATGTTGCAAAAGAATTTTTAAATTTAGTACCGTTGTTCAGTAGATTATTCTTAAGGTAAGGTAAGGTCTTAAGCTAGTCCATGTTCATCAATAACTCTCAAACACAAATAATAAAACTCAAACTACAATAAACTTCATGTTCTCAAAACTTGTTAAATGTATGTACATCGCTAACTTTAGCGGTGGTCGATGATTGGATGATGCCCGTCCATCGCAGTAACAGAAAGAGGACTTTATTTACAGTTCTAGTTTTACAGAAAAATCTGCAACTTTCATTTGTTTCATTAATAAAAACCTATTACATATTATAGAGGTATCTTTTTACGCAACCATATATTTCATTATCACTAGCGCAATGATGGCAGCCCTGCTCTTGTTACATATAGACGGTGATGATTGATCATTTACCAGATGACCCGTCTACTCATCTGTCTTAATTTATAAATATTATTAATAAATTAATAAGAATTTCAATTATTTAGTAAGAAGAAATAAAAGATACAAAACATAACTATAAGCGTAACATATATACATATAGGAGTAATCACCGTTTTAGTCAATGAATATAAATATATTTTAATATGTATATTTACACAGAAAAATAACATTTATTGAGGTATTGTATTGACGGCGTTGAGCTCCGATATTTCGAAATATATTTGAGATGAGATTCTTGTCGTTCCGTTCAGAACAAATCAAACGTGCGTGTGAATTGTTTGTCAATAAAGAATGTTTTTGATGTTATATTAATATCATAAATATTATTTACATACAATTTTGTCCCAATATATTTATTAGTTGGCTTAAACCACGAATGAGGAATCGGAAACAAAATAATTACTGATTACACAAAAATAAACTTTGCGATGTCAGGAAAAACAGAAATTATACGAGTATATCTATCTAATGTATATTATTCATTCATAAATATTGTGATTTTTTATAATATAATTGCGTATATCCAAAAAAATTAGTATCAATTTTATTAATTGGATGATATTAAAAAAAATCTTGAATGTTGTTGAGGAATAATTAAGTTATTTTATTTGCGACCTGTCCAATAAATCGCAAGTTTTGAGCATACCAGATTACATTATTTTAACGTTTTGTGATTTTAATTTCTTATCTATACTATCGCCCCGTGGTCGAATCTGTATATAATTTTTTTAAATTTATGGTGACTTCGTTTTTGTTAGAGGCTAAACCATTTTTTGTCTGCCGATCTGCAACGGGATCACGTGATTACCACAGAGTAGAATAAATTGAGACTAGTCATATTTACAAATATATACTATACCTTATGGGTCAATGTCTAGGTTACTTTGTATACTAGGTAAAGGGTTTAATCCCCCGGGATAAAAAAATTAAATTTGTATGTATGCTTTCTTAATATGATGTTTTTTATGTTCAAATAAACAAACAACAAAAATGTATGTAATTTAAAGAACTCTTAAAAATGGACAACTACAGTTATGAAATGTTTTAAAATAATGTCTGGCTAAATATAATAATAATAAATTGTGAAGCCAGGACACGGGTTGCTAGTCATTTGATAAAATTTTAATAATTTTTTAGTAAAGCTCTAGAGTCTAGACCATCTTCAGGAAAATGTAAATTTAGATTTTAACATATAATGATCCATGAGTATCAACTCACCGTCTCACTTATTACTGATAATAATGAATTAGTAACAGTCTCAAATTATTGAACCTATGTCTAGCCGTGTGAAACAAAAGACGTTTGACCAAAAGGGTAATTAGATCGTTTTGCACATCGGCCCCTCAACTACATTCAGTGGCAATAGATTATAGGCAATTTCGCAACGTTACGCTACAGTGACATTAACAAGGGAATCGATCGAAGTGTGGACAAAACGCCTGCCTGTTTCACTTAATTTCCTCTTGACAACTGCAATGTGTTTTCGTCGTATAATAATTATATGATATATTTTAATTACATTATGCAAACAGGTGTCGTGGTGAGTACCTATTAGAAAGGAATAGAAAATGTAATAGTGACAACTTCACCAACTGTGCAGGTAATGATTGTAAGCTGAGTGTTCTCCAGAATATTCTCAAACGTGTGCGAGGTCTCGTATGCAATCCGTTTTATCTACTGTCTAATCAAATTCGATTACATGTCCCCCTATCATTACGTAGAAGGTTAGATTATTCACCACCCTGTATACTATTGTTCGAAAAATCATCTCGAAGATACTTGTGAGACAAGTTTATATTCCTCTGTGACACCCACGAGCGTCAACTGCGCTCATCCGACTCTCTCACCGATCCGGTTTCATGTCAAACTCTTTCGCGGTTAATGCTATTCGACTTTGACAGGCACTTCCAGTAGACCTTAGAAAAATCTGTAGCAAGCAATTCTTCAAAATCGAGTCACATCCCACTTTCTGAATAAATTCTTAGCCAATTAGACTAATAATATTGTTACATTTTACACTATTATATATTTTATATTAGCATCACGTATCTATTTGTCATTATATTTTATAGTTGATAGTATCCGGCGTTACTTTTTGGAAATTCATTGTTATTAAACTAATTTAATAGTCCGAATAAAATAGGTGTTATAGAGCCCAGCTACTTCCAGTACAAAGATCTGGTGTCACTCGAATGTGTTAATTGAAGGATTTTTAGAATCAGAGTGGGTAATATCTTCTTTTGATTTCAAGTCTTAGCATAAAATTGTAAACCGCTTAAGCTATAAAGCGATTTTGCAAGCAGATTTAATTTGATTGTTGCTATAATATAAGTGGCAGGCTAAATTAGGCTAAATAAAAGCCAAATATCCTAATTACATTTTACGTTGATAATATGTAAGTTCAATAAAACCTGTTTATACCTTCGTGACGAAGAACTCGAGATCATGCCTGGTAAAATAAATCTTTGTAATACTTCTAAATATTACAATTTATTGGTATATCAGATTTTAATTTTGTTACTTATTCAGGCATTTAAAAATATTGTAAAGATGTATGTAAACTTGAGAATTTTCATAATTTTCTGAAACTTGTGTGGAGACCGACCCAAACTTATTAGTAACTAGTTTAGCTTAATTAGATATTGTTAAGTTAAGGAACTGAACGAAGGCCTTAACTGATTTAATTGTAGTCCGAGACCAGAGGACATTAATGGAAGGTGCTCTCTTCGTTATAATTACTTAGCATTCGATTTAGTCAAATTTAATTTTATATCAAAGCATAATCGTACGATTAGAGTTGTCACGGTGACCCAGTGAAAGAAAACATATTTTAATTGAAAATCAATCTAATATATCCTTATTTCCTTATTTCTTTGTAAGCTAACTACCAAATTTTATCGTAATAGCAATGTATCGTAAAGAACATTGACCCGTCCCTGATGTACCTAGTTCCATTTTTTTTTCTTCATTTGGCGAAGGCGCAAGTACATTCAACCAAAGACATCAATCTGTTTAATTTCTTATTTCATATATTGATTGAAGTTTAATTGCATTAAAACTGAATTTTACATTGATATTTCGATCAAAATGTACTAAAATTATTGCTGATATTACTGATAATGATGAGATACCGATACCAGCGACATCATTAAGAATCGGAAAAAAGCAAAAATAATGAGAACCGTTATATTTATATCTATCTATCAGCCATTCATAGTTCACTGGTGGACATACCAACTTTGGCGCCACTCCGACCGATCCTGGGCCCTCTGACTCTAACGGCTCGACGCAGTTTTCTTCACGTCAGCAACTTACCTGGTCGTGGATTCTCTATTCCGGTACTTTTGTTCTCCATCGGTTGTCAGTCCTTTGACCGACATGCCCGGCCTATTGCCACTTTATGTTACGTTTGTTCGTCTACGAATTTCATTATTCATAATCTTGTCTCGTAGTGATATACCTAACAAAGTTTTCTTCATACTTCGCTGAGTAATTCTGAGCTTTCGGACGAGGCCAACAGTAAAAGTAAAAGCTATATTTATAGTGTTTAATTGTGTTAAGTTTATGACAAGTTCAAAATGATAGTTTGATTAAACCGCTGATGTTAATGCCTCTTGTATGTAGAAAATTTTGTGCATTTCACCACCAAGAAAGGAATATGAAATCGCAGAAAATAAAATTCATAACGCGTAACAAAAACTTCTTTATTTAAAATTCAAAGTCGAAACAACAACACTTTCCGGCGTCGTTACGTAGCCTTCAAATACAGGCGCAGGAACGTCAAAGGCTCTATTGCCGTTAGGCGGGAATAACGGCGGATTTTACGATCGGCCGAAAGCCACGTTCCTTTGTACGCTTCAGAGGAAGGGAAATTCAGAGACCCATAAAGACCGACAACATTCGACATATAATCGAGTTCTGGTTAACTTTGGTCAATCATTCGCCTGTTTAAGATAATCGTAAAATTGGAAATCTTATATTTTTATTTATATCTCACTATCACGAATTTCGTTCATTTTTATTTCATATATCATGGCATCTTTATGTTTTACTATTATAAATTTCATATTTTATATAACATTGTTTCTTAAAATTATTCCCAGAGAATTCAATTAATCTTAATATCCAACGAAAAATCAAAGATCTTTTAATTTAGTCTGAGTTTCGGTAGTATGCATTTAATATGATTCCTATTTCCTATTACCGTTGACAAATATATAAATAGAGTAAGAATCTACTGGATGAGGCATTATTGGATCAAGTGCAGGACTAATAGTTGTACTCGCGAACTAATAAAACTTGAATTTAATAAATACGTAAAATAAGTAAACGGTTAGGGTTGCATAATTAAATGAGTTTATTAAACAAAATTATTATAATATACTTATAAAATCCTTCGTACTGTGTTGTCCTTGTCAATACATTGATTTATGAAGGTCCTGTCAAAACCGCTACAGCAAGAGGCTTCAAATTTTGAAATTGGATATACCTGTCGTGTATGGTACCTTTTATAACGAACTCATTCATTAAGCGAACATTTTTGGAAACTCCGCCCCCGAGGAGATATAAATAGGGTATGAAAGTTTGTATGGACATTTCGTCAAACTTTTGTTCGAGCTTGAAACAGAGGATTAAAGTTTCTGTGAAGAATAGTTTTCATTCGATTAGTGCAGTGGAGTTCTTGGAAATGCATTCCGTGAGTGCGTATATATTACTAAAAAGAAAACAATTTACAAACATCTTAAATCATATGATATGCCATTTAACAATGAAGTGAAATTATAATTGGCCTCTATATTTGTTTTCGAATAAAATTTCCTTTCTAATATTTTCTGTAATTTCCCTACGACAAAAGCGTTTTGATAAATACACCTTCAATAGAATAATTCCATACTGGGTCAGAACGTCACATTTTTCCACTGACTGTCTTTTTAGACATGCTGCTGGGTCCCATATTGACGTCTGATTAATGGCCGCTCGAACTTTTATCGAGGAGCTGACCCTTTCAAGATAAGAAATCATTTCTTTTGATCTGTCACACACATCGGTGCATATTTAAGTTTGTATTGTATGCAAAAAATCAGTTATACGTAGGAAAAGATTCTGTAAATAATATTTTATGGCTTTAATGCGATATAATTTGAAGTTGAAATTGGAACAAAGTTTCGTCTACTATTTGTCACCTTTCTAAGGATTAAAGTAGGGAAAGGGTATTTTTTTTCATTACTTTTATTTCAGATTATTTATAGACAATTTTATGAATAACAATCATATTTTGACAAAATCTCTATGCAATCCTTCAGTCTATATTGCTACATTGTAACTTTGGAGTTAAAAAGTAGCCGTAGAAGGGAAAATTTTGTCAAAAATAAACCTTTTTTTTTCATCGAAACACCAAACAAAAATCTTGCAAAAATCTTCTTAACTTTAACTTTAGAAATAAGGACTTTCGTACAAATTCCCTATTTTATATCTTAAGATATAGATTTTATAATATTATTTTATTTTTTAATCTTTACCTTACAAAATATACCTAATTCAAAATTTAAAGCTTTGTCGTTTCTACTGGGCGGCGATCAACCTATCGATAACGATAATTGGCCATCATCAATAAAAAAAGCATGGCAAATACTAAATTAAAAAAGTAATATAACAGTTAAAATAATACAAATAGAAATTAAAAACTGGGTATAATTATCTCTTAATAACATAGCTCACTTTACCATACTGGATTTTATCTCTACTTACATTAGAACGTATAAACTTGTAGACCATCATTTACTTAAAATAAGTAAGAGTAACCTTAATTCATTGCTTAATACAATTTCGACACGGGAAATCAAACTTGAGGCTCCTGGTTGAGAGCCAGGTATCCCAGCCACTAAACCTTATTAGACATACCAGAATCATGATTATTTTAAATTAAATATATTAAATATGAAGTATTTTATATTCAAAATGCTACTAGCATGAAAGGAGAAGTTCGATTATTGATTAGTATTTGTGGACGTAAAAATCAAGTTTCCTGAAGCGAACCGAGGGTGTTGCTTTTATAAGGAGAGAGTGCGAATTTTGTGAATTTGTGTGTATGCTGAGGGTAATATCTGAAACCAGGGACGTTATTTCATAAATTCTTTTACTATTTAAAAGGTACATTATTCCGTATGACTTAGGCTATAATCATATATTCAACCCGAATAAAGTTGGGGCGTGCTTCTAGTTTAAAAATTTAAAATAAATAAAGAAAATAAAAACCTACGTAGCTTGATTACTCGTTACTATAAAGTATTCGTATATCTCGTTGTTGCCCGACGCTTGTAAGCAACATATAGAATTTATTTGCACGTGTCAGCAGTGGTTCTGTCACAGGGGAACTACGAAAGTATCATACGAGTATAGCTTATATTATATTATTAAAACACGTATAATAAATACACACCATTGACTTAGTACACTCTTTTATTGTATCCATTACAATTATCGAACAGTTATTGTATCCATTACAATTATCGAACAGCAATTTTAAACTATATCGCACGGTGGCGTCATCTACAATATGTCATTTGAAGAATAGTGGAACGGTAAGTCAATAGCACAACTAGATTATTTAACATTTAGGATGATATTTTAGTAGTTTAAGTCTTCAACGCAAAACACTTAATATTTATCGAATTAATACTAACATTACTTTAGCACCTGTAAGCTTAAATGTTTAACTTTTGACATTTATCGCGTTATTCTATTTTAGATGCTAACACTAGTCACAATGTATATTATAGCAAGCCATAACTCTTCTATTGAGCTTCGGTCTCCTCTGAAAATGGGAGGGCTTACACAATTTGATGGATTTCTTGATTGCGCAATAGGCGTTGGCATAAGTTAAGAGATCATGGAATATTATCCACATTATGCAACAGCGAATATAATAAATGCCGTGTATGTACAATAATCTTTCATGCAATACGAAACTCTAGGTTTTTTTTTAAACAATATAAATAATTCGATTTAGAGAACTCGATTGCATTTTTGCGAAATTCTTTTCTACTGTGATTAATGTTTTCTGTCATGTTTAATATTTAATCTATTGTTGCACCTACGTTACAGTTTAAAAATAATTTTTTCAGAAGCGCAATGGACAGAAAAATATTTTTACAACAACAGAGCAAAAGTAATGTTTGTTATGAGCGTCAATTTAAGTCCGGTAAGCTAAGGAAGTTCAAATCAAGAGCGTATCAAAAATGTTGCTGACAAAAACTGGTCTTTAGTAACAAAATAACGAGTTTTTTAAGCTCGTGAGGTGACAATTTTATCTCTTACTACTAACCTGTCCTTGCTTCGCTTCTGGAAACTTGAAATTTACATTTATAAATAGTAATCGCACCCGAAAAAAATTACTGTTCATATTTGTCAGGCGCAATTTTTTTCTAATGTCGTATGAAACCCAGTCCCGTAATTTTCGAGATTATCGCATGCTTGTTTCAAATATATAGTCTGTGTCCATCCGGAATATTATTATAGTACTAATAACTAGTAATCGTTTACAAAATAATTGCTAACCGTATTAGGTTTTATGTATATATTTTTAAGATATGTTTATGTATGTATATATGCGTTTAATGATATATGCACTTATGATGTCATTTATATAATACAAAAGATAAAGCTTCAAAATGTTTTTTACAAAGATTGCGCGAAGTGAAGTAACTTAATAATTCGGACTTTTAATTATACTCGTCATGTGTAAGGAAAACTAATGATAGAAGTTGCTTGAATTTTAGTGTTTTGAATTCCAAGTAGTCTTTTAATTTTATAGTCTGGGAGGTAAAATTTCTATTCAGATACCATTGTCTATAAAGTTAATACATTGTATGCACGTACTAAAAAGTAAGAACATTTTTTTACATTAACAACTGATAAACTAGCAGACGGGTCATCAGATGGTAAGTGATCACCGCCGCCCAAAGACATCAGTAACATCATCGGTATCAGCTGATGAGTTATTTATCTATAAGGAAGCGGAGCCCCACTTATTACATACTGGCTCTCCATCACTGCAACCAAACACGTAAAAACATTTGGCTGGTTGATTTTAGAATAAATGTAGCAGTTAATTACGCAGATAAAAATTGTGGTACAGAACATAGCGTAACTTCTAACAGGAGGGACCGTGCATCATTGCATTGTCCGAATTCCAGCAGGCTGCACCACGAACACTTGTTCGAGGTAGGCTTGAATTCTAGAAGTGATAGTGCTGTTTACCACCACAACTGAGTAATTATGAGTGTAATAAATTCACCTATATATGCGCGCAAGTCTATTTCCTTTCGCAATGCAGTAAAGCGAGACATATTTTCTCTCTAAAATATTGTTACAGCATACTCTAAACAGTTTTTCGTGGTACAGCATAGACAAAACAATAACATCAACAAAAAAAAGTATACGTCTCATCAATTAATATTGTACGCAATCTTATATGTATTTTAATGGAGAAACGATATCTCATGACTACGTAGGTAAATAGGGCGTATATATCTTGAAAGGGCCATATGTATATGAGTGTTATTATGAAAGTAATTTATTAGCTTTTACTAAGGTCGGCCTAGAAAGAGACAAATTGCAACCCCATTGTTGTTATAACGTTCATAGTTCATCTGCCCATTTGTCAAAGGTTTAGGATTCATATGCCTGGGAAATATTGTTTGTTGCTAGGCACAATAACAAAAAAGTTATTCTTAGACTATTAACATTTTTAATTCTGTGAAATCAGGGTCCAACCATATTTCAGTCTTAGCCAATTTTCCCTGCTCATGATGAAATGTATTATTATGTGCCAAACACAACAGATGGTTCATTTCAGAGACTGCTGAGCTTTGTAAAGCCTAATTTATATAATCCTAAGGTGTACGCATGGTGAAAAGTGTTTCACTCGCCTGCCCAGCTACTATTTTCCATTTAAAATAAAAAGTAAAATGATGTTCATTTGTATGTAATGGCTGTAATGTTGTAGAGTCAGTAAATTAGCGGATTCACTGCATCCTTAGTTGGCAAAGCATTAGTGCCGCTCTGATCTGATCCTGGTGTATATATTTCAAAAGATAGTGACTATTTAGCATCACATAGTCGCTCGTATCGTCGCTAGTAGTCAGCTACTGACACAAAAAACTCACGATTGTTTTCAATATAAACAAAAATTATACGTTGGGCGTATTTTAGGATGCTAGAACGTTTATGAGCTCACTGAAACGAGCTTAGATGTGTCGAATTTTTTTTCCAATCCGTAATCACACACTCTTAACCTTTTTAATGGAGGTTTGCAAACTTTAGGGTAGTCTACAAAAGCCAAGATGCTAAATAAAGAACTCCCACATCACATTTGAATTTCGCTTTCAAAGGACCTTTTTAACGCCGATTTTTTACCTTTTATTACCCCCCAGAAGACGGTGTTCGGAAATCAATGCTAGGTTGACGACATTATTGTCATTTTGGATGAAATCGTTAAGTTTGTAACAGATTTCGGTGAAAGTTTATGTTACCTGGCTTTACCTGATAATGTAAGAATAACACAGCCTCCTTGGTAAGGTTAATAATTATAATAAACCATAGCTGTATGTACAAAGAAGCACCAGTTTAACAACCATAATCTTTAGATTTTAACACTTAATTTATTACTTCTATTATATAATCTTCCTTAATTTACATTTACACGTCTTTCATTCTCCTTTCCTCTCATACTCCGCACTCCTTTTACAACATTACGATCCCTTTAACTGTTTTCTTACTAATAATTATTTTTTCTAGTGCTCATAATCTGAGAGTTTCTGTCATAGATTTCAGCTTTTGAGTTTCGTTGAGATGTAACTCTGCTTTTTATCTTTGCTTATTAGTAGTCACTAGAACTTTTCTGTTACAAAACAGTAGCATTCAAGACTGCATCTCACAGGATCTCACAACTGGAATTGTGTTGGCTATATCGTCTGTAAAGTTTTAATGGCGTTCGCGACTAATGCGTCGCAGACGGATCCCTATTGTTATCGCGACACTCGCCGAGAACATAGCTTTTGTTAACAATTTTAATCTCAATTTTCATGAACACTCATTATGCTTCATGTAAACGGTGTTGTATTTTGGACATAATGTTTATTATTATATACAATGTAAATACTATGTAAACTCGGTAGGAACATAATTTTTAATGTAATTAATTATATAATTAATACCTAGCAAATGAGAAGATCGACCACAAATTATTGATTACCTTTACACTCCTTCACATGTGTGGGTTATACCAGAGCATCACAACGCTACCGCTTATAAAGGTAATCCGCTTATTAACTACCTATCTAATTTGGCAACCGAAAAACATTAAACCTATTTAACAATTAAAGGAAGTTGATATCAAAAACTTTACAAACATGTATGGATGTTATAGAGATTGAACTACATGATGCAGAAACCAGTACTTTTAACCTTCAAAGTCTTTAGCAGAGACTTCACCATTTATTCTTAGAGTCAGTCACGAGATATGGATGGTGGCTTTCAAGTTGAAAGTTTTACCCTTTGTATTGCATTGTTAGAGTTAAAGGTATGTATCAAAGTCAAAGGCCTCCAATTTGAGTTGACGATAATAGCTTAAGGCTTAACGTGCCCTCTGAAGCACAGAACTCTTCCATTCTTTGTCACGATCGCGCCCAAGTCGAATAACTACAGCCTGAACAAGACGTCAAGCTATGAGCGCTTTATATAATCATAATTATAGCAACGCCTAAATATAATTTTGTTATTATTATTAGCCAAAGTTTTTGTAAACGAGTTCAATGTGCTTTATAGAAAATATTCTAAATCTTTATACAAATATTTTAACAGTTTATACTTGTTAAACTGAAACAGCACTGCTCTTAGAAGGGTGAGGTGACTGCAATGGGAAGAGACGACATCAAATCGGTGACATAATAGGTGTTGTGGTTACAAACGTATATGGCAAGGATTATTATATGTACTATACGTAAACATTTAACCATGCTTATTACGTTCCACATAAATGAGCTTGGTATTAAACGTAAGATTTTAGGTACATATATTATCTAATTAATTACATTCCTATTCGATACTGCTTATACATAACCAGCAATATAATACAGATTCCACCACTCATGTAGATTTATGAGCGCAAGTGCAGTAGCTAGCGCTTCACTATATTTTAGGGCATTAGAGGCTCCACTCTATTCTGGATCCGGAAAGACGGTATTACATTACGGCAATTACATCACATTAGGTGCGTTGTTTTGGAAGTCGCTAGACTATATGTCACTCAGCCTAATCCTGATGGCTCTAAGGTTCTCTTGCATGGCTAAGGTTCTTTACAGACTGGCTTCCACTCACTTAGAATTAACTATAAAATGTTTTTAACGATTTTGGTTATAATTTCGGTGATATAATTCGTGTTATAGATGTCAATAGGCGATGGTGACCCCTAACCATCAAGTGGTCTGCCTACTCGTGTGTCGTTTATTGACATCCAAAAGCTATAATAGCAACTTATCTCTCTGACATACTTCAAGTAAAACTATTGTAATACTCATAATATTCGTTACCTTATCATTGCCATCTATCCTGGTCCCAAAGTTAGACTCAGGTCTTCTCTCAAAATGTAAGAATTAAAGACTACCACGCTGCTAAATGCAGATTAGCAGATTTCACTGATGTGAATATTACTGGGAACTCTGGAGGTATACAGATTCCTTGTATCTAAATAAAACACAATTGATTTCGGATTTGAAAAACCGGAGTCGGATATAGCATACCTTAACTGTTGTACTGCATGTAGACTACCAACTATCAGATAGATTACTTACACGTTTGCTACTTCCAAAACAGTAAAAGTGAACAGGGCTGAATTATGCGGCAAATAATTTTCACTGGAACCCAGCGACAGTTGTTCGACACCGTAGTAGAACTTGAGTCGATCTTTTTCATTAATTCTAGTTGTAACTGCTTATATTTGTTTTTAAATATATTAATCATATACATTTTTTAGTACAATGGTAAGGCCACGCAGTTCCAAAAATAGATAGTCTTTGAAGAAAAGAGGTTGTTGAACAGAGACCATCCTTCGATAAAAAGAGCCCAGGACGCCCTTTAGTAAAGCGGATTGACGACCTAAATGAGATAGATAATATCCGTCGGATTGAGAAGGTTCAGAGTGTCGCCAATTAAGGAATAATGTCAATTTGTGGATATCGATGATGAATGGAAAACATTTGGCAAGTTTGTTTCAGTGATTATTTAATTAAAAAAAAAGATGTGGTGTCGTGGGACACCAGGTAGGAACGAAGTTCCTTCGGCTAATGTACAATCGACACAATTTGCAAAAAAAAATCGTGCTCAATTGTATGTAGGTTTTCTTGATTTTTCTCTTAAATTTTGCTGATTATTTTTTATTTAAGTACAGGAAAGTATTTAGGAAATTCAGTATTTTAGGAAATAATAAATTACGTAAAATAAAAAAAAAATCGTAATTCAAATTATCAACTAAAATAACAAAATATGTCTCTTTATTTTTGTTTGACAACATAAAATTACATAGAAACAGAAATAATTACAAAAATAAAAGTTTATTATTATAAGTAATTCTTATTAATCAGTCTCGTCATTAAATTCTATTGCTGAAACTATTGGCTTGAGAAAGAGAAAGGTATTATACACTACTCGCTTGTGTATACGACTGTCGCGCCTGCGCACGTCTCATTTAACGGTTTTATTCCACGGACTTTTTCTTACGGTTTTACTATCACATTTTTTTTAGTTCGGTCGCGCAGCGAAATCCCTACCTCCTCCAAGCCTGCTGTAAGGAACTTCGTTCCAATAAAAAAAATTACTTTCTCTTAAAAATAAATAAAACCTCATTTCTTCTCTTTACCTACTGATTTTTGTGGACTGGTGGCTCAGTCAATTAATTGTTTCCAAACTCTGAATATATACAGAGCTTACCTTTTCAGCAATTCTCCTCTCACACATATTGGCGCTTTATTAGCAGGTAACCCCTAACCAAGGCTCGGCTCCACGCGTTATGAACCCGATCACGCTCGGTGTAGTATTATCATTCCATTATAGGAGCTCGCGGGTGAGGCTGGCTTAGGGGTAATTACCACTAGAAACGTGCTCCTCGTTCCACGTTGCATTGTTTACTCTGTTCTACGTAGGGTTTATTACAAGACACTTTTTAAAATTGTTAAGAGTATTATAATAAATTGCAGAAGTGACAGCCTAGCATGGTTTAGTTACCATGGTTCTATTATGATCACATTGATTGTTCGATGTGTGTGAATTGAGTGTCAATTCAAAAAAAATAGCGTAGAATTGTAATTAATTGAAAACATGAGTAACTCGGAGCTGAACTTCATTCGGGGAGTGTTCAAGTTTTGTACGCATCATTTTAGAATTTCAGATATTACAGAATACATAGGAGAAGCCAAGAGAAAATATAGAGGGTCAGACTAATGTAAAGTTGAAAAAAGGTACTTTAGCTATATTCTGGGAAGGAATATAGGATTGTTGCGTAACACAATAAGAAATGGGTTATTGAATCAAAAAGCACAAAAAACGATCAATTTATTATGAAAAGAATAGAAGGACACAAAGTGAGCAAACCTTAGAGAAAGATTGTGAGAAAAGTACACAGAGGGAAGATATAGGAATAGGTGAAGTTGGTTTAAACAGCACATCCAGAACCCAAGGAATATTTATTAGACGAGAATTAGGTATGATTATTGGATGCAAGTTTTCAGCGTTAAGGGTTTGAGACATTATTGGTTACAGATGTTCTTCAGTATATTCTGAGCGCTGATATATATATACTATATATATGATTATTAATATTTGGAAATAGTGATTTCTTGCTTTGTTGAAGGAACAAGGTCAATTATCATACCTATGAATTCTTCATGATGTTCTGAATGTGACGTCTGCTACACATAGCCAGCATGGTGTACTATGCTAATTTTTCTCAATTTGGATTGAGCTTGGACACATTTTGGGACGGCCGTAGAAATTTTACAAATCGTGATAACAATGCATAAAAATAAAAAATGCAATGGAAGCCATTCAATAGCAGTTCATTGCATGGTACATTGCATGCATGATTCATTGCATGCATCTCTTCTTATAGTTGAGGACACCTAGAATGTACTACATCCATTTTGATCGGGCGCGAATTAACGACGGTTTAGGTTAGAGGCCATTCGCAGGACATTGCTTAACGACTGATATTTAACGATTTTAACCAAGGCCGACTGCTTGTCGTAGCCTCTGAAGTACGGAAGCCCTCAAGAAATTTTGTCACTAGTCCAACAACCGACCTCACCTGTTGTTAACTTTCAATGGCCACAAGCCGTTTGGGTATGAGCGTTGCAAAATTAAATATTGTCAAATAACAATATCCCGTAACTTTGTGTTACAGAATGTTCATGAAACATTTTTTACCATCATGATGCTTGCCTGCTTGTTTACCGGCTATTGAGTTAATAAAATACTAGCTTTCACTCGCAACTTCGTCCGCTTTGGCTTTAGAATAGGTTCAGATAGGAAAAAACAACAGCTTCACCTGTCTCTCTCACACTTATAGTATAGAATGATGCAGAATTAATACTGATAATAAGACGCTACACAAATATAACACATACATACAAACACAAATATATAAGCAATAAACTATCTATGTGCCAAATTTCATCCAAATTCGGTTAGTCGTTTTTGCGTGATTGAGTAACAAATATCCAAACACAAATTTTTACATTTATAGTATTACAGTAGGAAAGGCTCGCACGACTACTGCTCAAGCGCTCAGTGTGACATATTTACGGATTGTCGTTTCATATTAGAGGAGTCTCTACTGTACGTCTTTAACGCCTGCCTTGTCGTTCCGCCCCATGGTGCTGTTGAAGAAGGACCCGGGAGGCCCGGAACGGGACAATTACAGACCGTTGATGTTTCTATGTACCCCAACAAAGGTTTTAGAGCCAGCCATTCAACAGTAGTTGGATACGCCCAATTGTTCGACACTCCGAATGACTTTCGCCCTGGGCGGGGAACTGAGCGAGCTTGCTGCATTTGATGACGCGGGTGATGCCAGCGATGGATACCGGACACCAAGTAGATGTTGCATATTTCGATATCCGAAAGTGATTCGACACAATGACAATGACGTGATTGAAGTTAGCCGGCGTAGCACGCCCCATACACTGATATTTTTCGCCAGATACTTGTTACTTGTACGATCGACTGTAACGGGTGTCATTCGGAACCGTACCCGACGAGATGAGGCAACAATCAGGGTGGGAATTTACGGCCCCTCCAGTTTATCATAATGATGAACGACTAGTCGAAGGTGATCCAGGATTTGACGTGCCTCCTGTTTTCTGATGACTTGAAATTGGTAGTACCTAATAGGTTAACACACTGTGGTATATACATACATGGTATATAAGGTGAATTGAGGTTACCCGTAATGTTGTTGAAACAAATTTTCTTCAATTTCTTTTGGGATGATGTTACCGTCCTTAAAATTCTTTTTACTGTTCGTTTTGTTTTTCTTACTAGATAATAAATACTTTTCTTGGCTGGTATTGTAATTAAAAATCATAATTTTGCTATCTAACATACATCTGTTACATTTTTAAGGACATAGCGGCAATTCGCATTTGAAAATCTGATCTTCCGATTTTCTGAAATCTTTTTGATATACATTACAAAGAGATAAATAATGTATCAATAGAAAATAAACATCGGCAGCTTTGTAATAAACTGCAGCATTAATTGTAATTTATTCCTTTCCGTTAATTTATTGCATTCTGAATTAGTGTCGTGTTCACAAAATATACTTACTTGGTGAATGGGGATTATTAATTGGTAACGTTGCCGCGGTAGACGCCTATTTGCAATTCTAACGCGTTGTTCGTCATCGGTATTTGATAGGTCCTTCTTTTCAGATCCCTGGGAAAAGGATCGGCGCAACGAGGTAAATTATAAATCTAGATTTCTGTATTTCCAGTTTTAGTGTGTAAGCTAGAAGCAAATGCAAACGCGCCAAATTCATTGATTGATGAAATATAATGTTCTAAAACGTCGAAAATAAGTTATATAGCATTTAATAACTACTTTTGTGTGTTAATATACAGTAAAATTTTTTTCGCAATCTAATATTGTCAAACACGGATTTAAGATACACTTTTAACATGATACAAATTTAAAAAACTTCAAAAGGTCTCAAGCTTTAATGAAGGCCTTTGAAATGAAATACTCGGTTTAAGTTAGGAGCGCGGGATAACTTACTAAAATAAAATAAAATTTTCATGCTACAGAAGGAAAGTATGGTTGCCTGTGTTGTATGTTTTTATCTATGAAATATTTCTATTTGTATCTAGCGATACCAATTAAAACTATATTATTATATGATTTCCGTGCGATACTAT
Organism: Megathymus violae; assembly: GCA_003671415.1. Lineage (NCBI taxonomy): Eukaryota > Metazoa > Arthropoda > Insecta > Lepidoptera > Hesperiidae > Megathymus > Megathymus violae. Next base: position 2,106,836 of record PDGT01000023.1, on the reverse strand, counting down.
TCTGTTAAAGTTTTATCATTTCGTTCGTTTCTAACAGAGTTTTATCATTACACAATTTAATTTGGAAGGTTTATGTATATGATATATATATGTGTATGTATAATAATATCTACAATATATCCCAAGACGGTAGCAAAGTTATTTAATATAGATTATAAATGAAATAGTTACTCGCATGTTTTACTCCGATCATTAAATTGATAATTTTTCAAAATATTACAATAGCGGAAAACAATTACAGTAATTGTGTTAAAAATAAATAATTTCAATAAATGAATAAGAAAATGCAGTTTTATATCAATCTACTGATTTTATTGTAATATTATGTGTACAATAAAGATAATTTGTATTTGTATTGTATTGTACTAGTGTCACTTGTCTTATTCAAAAATGGTTTCCATGTTATCCAGAGCAGTTATAGAGCAATCCTAACCAAAATAGTCAGGTAAAATTAGATGTTAATCACCAAATGCGTCCAGGGCCCGAACCAAAATATTACATTATTTAATTAGTATACTCGAATCTCCATTAATAAATATTTTTACATCAACACACACTAAAATAATTTTCCCAAATCAAGATCATAAAATGATTTGTTATTCTATGAACGTGATACCATGATCATTGAATGATGTTGTCAAACTACTACAGATGATTTCATAATACGAGCTCATTTCACGAAATGGTTGACTCTACAATCGCTCTACAACATAGATATCGCTTTTCACAAATGTACTTGAGAACGATATTTAGTTCAACGTACTACGCAGGCTACTGACCAAAGAACCTGTTAATAACTCCATTGTAATATAACTATTCTTATTGAATAAATCTTACCATTGTTAAAAAATATTAATAAATAAAAAATCAAAATATTTATTCAAAATATTTTTTTATTTACAAGTTTATGACAAAAACACATTGTGACAATTAAACCTAGCAAGCCGAAAGCTCTGCATCATTTATCTTTTACTCTTCATGGCAATATAATGGCTACTCAAGGTTAGTAGTTTTCAATAATCTGAGCCGGGGGTTGAAAAAGGTTCAGGATATTTAACTTTCAAATTACCCATGTGAGATGTTTATCGTAAAGAATAAACAATGAGATTATTTTCTGCTTTGCTATTAATTCTGATGATGACACCAATAATTTGATTTGTATAGCTTAACACTAGTTACATCAGTCCAGCAGACCTTTTTCTATAGTGTATTTTTCAATAAAACCACGCAAAATGATGAGTTTCGCAGTTGGAGTGCGTAATTTGTTTTATCGAAAGAAAGAAAAAAAATTGCATTTCAAAAAAATACTACATTCCAAGGAACGTCTTCCGTCACAGTTGGCTAGCGGAAGTTAGAGCGCCTTGGGGGAAACCGCTTTACTATATTGGGAAATTCGGGAAAAACGTAAATATAACGTAATAAAAAACAGGTGGATACGCCATTATTCCAACGGCTACTATAACAAACAATTATATTTGAGTGTGCTTATTTATTTTATATGTACCTGTATATACTATTTGTTCAGCAGGATATCATGTTGGATTTTGAAAGCGTATAATTTATGTATTTACCGTGTCATTAATATGTTATTGAAGTTGCATCAAGCATCAACTTGTATCGAGATTTATTTATATTAATAATATATATTTTACAATAAAGAGTTTTTTATTTCATTCATTTCGTGTAACGCTTATAACTGTTTGCCTACCTATAGTAGAAAAAAAATTGTATGACGTGTACAGAAATTTGAAAAGCGTTATGTTATATTATGAACTAGAGATTATATCTAGAGTATCTTGTTAAGTGTCAATGTTATGTAACAGTGTACTCTATAGACTACTAGTATAATCTGTGGTAGTAAGTGGGTAACATTACGAAGGTGGAATGAAATTGTAATTGGTTAAAGTTTACGCGTTACATCCTTTATTTTTCCACTTAATTACTTTCTTCAGAAATGAATATAACACGACACAATCTGTACGCATGAGAGTTACCTATAATTTTACTTACGTTGTGTGAATTCTGCTGCACTTGGCCAGATAAGTAGACGTTTGATTAACCCTTCACATTGTGAAAAGATAATCAACCCTACCCTATGTTTTGGGGCAGTTAATGGTTAAAATGAAGATGACTGTGTGACTCGCGTTTTTTATATCAATAGCCTACAAATAACCAGACCTGATGGCAATTATGGTACCAAGCAATAAATAAATAAAATCGTCCATTAGCTTATTGTTTTTTTTTTGCATTATCACAGAACTGAATGTGACAAGCCGTTGCCAATTATTAAACGCAATAATTTAGGCGTAAAGAACGATTTAGGGAGGGTCAAAATAAAATACTTGTTTGTTAGGTACATTTTATTTCTATATTCAGAATCTTAACACTACAATTTGTCACTAACTATAGTTATAATAATTAAATTAATGATCTACACGTACAAAATTTTTTATATACAAGAATTTCATGCAGTTATATTAAAACTAGTAGGTAGGTATCAGGGTTGGATACATTAGGATTTACAATCAACACCTACACGTGGGAATATAACACTTTAGACGAATAGGAAAAAATTTAAAAATGTCAAAACGGTGTTTAATATTTAAAAAATCCAATCGATCAAAATTTTTTATATCGATAATGTTCTATATTATTTTCAAGTAAATTTAATTTTAAGTATTACTTACGATGTTCAGCGCAATTGACAGTTACTTACGGCGAATTTCCTAGGTTTTTACGAATTTCGTAAATAATGTAATACAAATTCGGCTGACATTTCGGTACAGAGCTTGCAAAGGTACGACGCATCGAAATGTTTGCTCAAACGTACAACGTATAGGATTAATAAAACACGGCTATAGACCACAGCGGTCGAGGGGGCATGATATTGGCAGTACGCCACCTGCGACCGAACCATACCATTTCAATATCAAAAGAAAAGTTACAACGTTCACAATATTTACACACATTTAAAGACTGGACATTTGGCACAATAACGCGATTCACGTTCACACACTGCCCACTAACGTCACTAGTCACTACAAGTTCTGAGCAAATATAGGTATGCAGAGAGTTATCTACAGAAATATTTTAGCCTCGCCTTTCAATCCCGTCTTATATTACTGGCGAGTCCTTAATCTATTTATTTACATCTTACAATCAGTCATACACGGTTATTACACTTTTGGCATCCGATTATTTTCACTTAACATTTCATAACACTTAATAAAAATCGTTCGATACCTTAGTTTCGAATATTCGTAAATACTGCCATAAATACAAACGCACGTAAAGAACATCTTACTGGTTCATTACAAGAGCTTGTTTTGTTTGTAGGTTATCTATAAATCAAGAGCAAAATAAATAATTTTGGTTGGCACTATAGGTATCTCGTCCTAGTAAGGCCGGATTAAAAGGTCATTAAAATTTTACTTAATAATTTATTTAAATTATAAAACTACTGTTTTCATCTTTTCTATCATACTTATTTCACAACCTGTTGCCGATGTTAGTTTTGGTATGACTCGAAACATTACGCGATGAGAATGATATTAATAATTATCTATTGAGTATCTATTCTAGATTCCAAGAGTAATCTGAATTTGAAATTTGAAATTCAATATTGTCAAGATTCGAATTGTTTGCTGTGGAAGTTTTAGAAATTGCTATCGTAGTCGGAGCGCCGGCGAGAGTAGTGTGACCGTGGGTACTCTCCCGTGTACCCATACACTTGAGAACCGCCGCCTGTCTGCCCGTATAATTGCGATCCGCCGCCGTATCTAATGAAAAAGAAAGAAAACATTTCAGGAAAACGTCGTGTTACGTACTCGAGCGAAAATAACATACTTCATTTATTTATTTATCTATTTATCTAGTTTTATCCAAGATAAGAATTTAATTCTGCTGACTGTAATGACATCACAAAATATACTGATTAAATCTGTTATTCATCCACCACATATGAGGTTTATGATATCAGAATCAGCTGTTGTGCATGCAAGGTAATTTTGAATCTCGTAGACTTCTAATGGCTTTATGGTGAAGAAACTAGTATTTTTTCACCGCGAAAGTCGAGAATTGCCTTTCAGGGTAGGTGTGAAGTCATATTACTAGTTTTTCAAATATTTTAAATGTAACGATGAATTCTCCGGTTTGCTAAACTTTCTACAATCAGCAATGTTAACGATTAGGATGCCTTTGCGTATATTAATTGTTCGTTAGATCGCAAATTTAGTTTTGCTTTGCGCTAAATTGGCTGTACTCGTATATTTACTAATTTTACTGGCAAGCATTTCATTCTCGGAATGGCAGCTGGTTAAATCGAATATCGGTTATCTTAGACTTTTTTTAAATTTTACTGTCGTGATACGAGACCGAAGTAAGACGACGTCTAATACAATTTTATCAAAGTCTCTACATGTAAATGGCTTACTCAATTTTGGTTAATAAGTTGTAACAGCGCGTAGTGAAAAAAATATAAATTGCGGCACTTAAAACAATGTTGGTTTATTTCAAGGAGTCAATAAGTTTGACAATTTTCGAATTAAGATTACATCATAAAATAAAACATCATAAAATACATCATAAAATAATTATTATAAAATCTCAAAAATATAGTAACAAACTGGAAACTGTAAATGTAAACGATATTTAAGTTGTGAGATGCCAACAGACTCAGAACATGGAATTTGGAACCAGTGATAAATATACTTAACGCTAGTATTTTGTTAATTATGGTGGGGTGATGATGAGAGAATCCATCCATTCTTAAATCTTCCAATCTTTCTTCTTCCAATCTTTGGTTCTAGTTGTGGACCCTACTGAACAACGCACCAGGAAATGGCTCCCATTCCTTCTTGATGAAGATCGCTGTATACTGTTTTACCTAGATTATTCTCCACGGAACTCGCACTTGGTGGTAATTTTTTTACCTGTCTTATACCGCTCTCCTTCTAGAATTACTTACTGAAATATTTTAACGTCCTCGACATTGGTGTTGCAAATACTTATGGGCGGATTTGACAAGTTCCCACTGACTGACTAATTTAAATTTACCACCTATTAATACTTACCCATAACCATTCCCAGAAGCTCCGTATGTCTGAGAACCACGGCCAGAATCAGGGGTATAGTGCTGCATGTATTTCTGCAGCTGCGGCGTCCACTCAGACCGCCACGAGTCTCCAGGGTTAGGGTATGCCAGTTGTTCAATGAATGCCGTAGACATGCGCTAGTAGAACAAGTACAAATCAAATATGGGTAATGTTAAGCATAATTATAATCGGGGGAGACATAGTGTAGGTGCGAGTGTGGTTTGCACTCATTACAATGTAGGCTAGGCTACTAGGCTAGGATTGCCTTTAAGAGTAAAATGGGTAAAGCACTCCATAGGCTCAGCCCGTTTATGCAAATTTTACACGTCAAACGTTGTCAAGGAGCGACCTGCTCTTATATTTTTTTTACCGAGGCATATCTGTCACTTTGCCACTTCAAATATACATAACTTCAAAAAGAAGTATGAGCAGTGTTTGAAACTGGGACCCTCAAGAAGAATACAGACAATAATAATATAATAAAGGCTTTGCTATTGCACAAGGACAAAAGATTAATTTTTTGAAGATCTAGTTAATGTTACTTTGTGCTGTTGACTTCAGTGTTCCAAGTTTCATGGCTTTTTATTGTTTTGTTCGGACTATAGATCGGCTTGGTGAAGTTATTTTGTAGTTGATCCAATGTTACCGTGGTAAATTGCCCTAGTTGATGATACTTCTATACCATTCTGTATAGTTCGACAGGCTGCGAGCAAAACTTTACAAGTGTGATTTGCTAAGTTTGCGTAAAACAAATTGTTTCAAGTAATTTTCTATTGGTTGGAAGCGAGTTGAAAATTGGGCGTTTTCTGTCAGTAGTTAAGAATAAATTTGTAACTGCCTTCAGTTATGGCCTCGCATTGAGGTTCTTTATGTAATACGAGGTATTAAATACTAATTACAGATATTTATGAGCTGCGAAGGATGCCTAGGGTCTCCATTAAGTCAAGTGACTGTACCACTGTTTGCTAAACTACACTGAGGGTCCATAATATGCCTATAATAAAAAAAAAATAGCCTGCATCTCTTCAACGTAAATGAATAGAATTTAAGTTCAGATTGCTGAGAAACCTGTAGGTGAATTGTTTAAAACTTACCTTTCCTGATGGCAGGTACGGAAGGTCTCGTTCCTTCATCTGGTGCATGTCGTCGAAACCACCCATGTGGCTCTTGTCCAATTCACGAAGCATATCTTCACTGAGGGGTATTGGCTGTTTCGTTTTTGTGCTCTTTTGCCTATTGACTAGCTAAAAATTAACAATTTTTTTGTGTTACAGGGTTACTTACACAATTTTAACAATCATGCTTTTAATTTTCTAATATATTACGTACCACGGTGACCCCAAATATAACCACGAAGAGGAGTGAAGCAAGAGCTATGACGATAACGGCTATACCCCACTGTGGCAGCAAGGATTCTTCATCAGGCTCCACTATTGTTGCTTCTTCGCGTTTAGGTAATACTTTAAATTGAAAAATATCACAATTAACCTGATACTTAATAATAATATAATAATAATAATTAGAACAACCAGAATATAGAACCAACAATTAGCAAGTTATAAGTTAAGTTAGTGTAAAAGTTAGAAAGAAACATATGCGTTTCTTCGGAGCTTTCCGTTTACGCCAGGGCCTCTTCAAGTGAATTCAGATATGTGTTGAAGAGTTTTCATCCAAAGACAAAAATGACAATTTTAAAGTCTGATGTGTAATTCTATTTTACTAATTTATGTATTGTGAATCCTTGTCTACCTAGGTATAATAGGCGTGCTTAGTTCCTTAGAGCATTCTTTAGCAGCCAACTCTATAACTGTACTTATACACATTTTGGATAAATTCTACAGGTCAATAAATAAAATAGAAAGTGTAAATTTTCCAAAACAGAAAATTTTACTTTTGTATTATTGTGTTAACAACACAGTTCTAATAATTGACTAATATACGCTAACTACAGCTTATGCCAATCACAAAATTAATCAAAGTCGGACGCTATACGCGGGAACTAATAATCAATAGTGAAAGGAATGAATGAACACTTCGGATTTGGATTCGACTCTTAGTCACTACAGAAGCATGATCAAAAACGCTGCAGGCATCCTCAAATGCAGTAAGTAATTGTACATTTCAGACTCGCTAGTGAATTAAAGTCAAATCACAAACGTTGCTTATGTTGTGAATAGTTCATATAATTCGAATGTAAATTGTTAATAGTCAATGAATATTTTTTATAGATTAAAAAATTAACCGACATATTTTATAAACACATATTTACCAATAAACTCCGTATACGCAGGGTCCATAACAAACTTTCCAATCTCCAATTTTCCAGCTGATTTATCAATGGTCTTAGACATTTTTTCGTTGCTTTTTTTCATTCTTTCTTCCTCAGGTTGATCACCCAACATCTCGTCTGGATCAAACTGGTCTTCTGAGATCTCTTTTTCAAGAACTGATCCTGGTTTTGCTTCGTGAAGAGACTTATGGAATAGTTTCTTAAGTTGCAGGGTATCAACCTTATCTTCAACTTCATTTAATTCGATGAAGAAATCTACGAGTACAGAGCCTTGACTAAATCCGTCTATGCGGATACCTTTGTACCATTTGCTAAGCAAATTAGATTTTGAGTAGACGGAATTGAGCTGAAAATTTTTACAATTACATGTTACATGAAATTAAATATTTTTACGAAGAAATGTGAAGAAAATTGTACACATTATTATTTATTTTCTTATATGGTTATGAATATACAGCTTAATATACAATATATTATAATAATTTTACCTCTTCTTTAACCTCTTTAGCTAATCTTTGCCATTCTTTCGTGTGTTGGTCGAGCAATTCAGGAACCCATTTTACGCCTGAAAAATATGTCAGTACTTTTTCAAACAGTATGTAAAATAATATGTCGGTTATATGCCGTTCCGTATGCTGTCCATGTACGCACTAAGATAAATATAATTCTCAAAGGAAATCTTTTAGAACTCTTATTAAGGATTAATTGGATATAATGTATTCATTAATTTAGGCGATTAATTTACCTGAAACAATTTTAATGGTAGCTGCAATATCACATTCTCTTCGGCATATACCAGGAGTGGTTGGTGGAGGTGGCGCCGGTGTCGTTGTAGTCGTAGTCGTTACTCGTCGGGTAATAGGTTCAGTGCCGAGTTCTGAAAGAGGTGTAGTGGATGTGGCATTTCGTTGCAGTTCTAGAAGACGTTCAATAGAGAATGGTGTTGTTGATGGTGAAGGCCATCCAGTGAATTCAGTTGAAGCCCTGGAAATGATACATATGTATTGTTTTTTGTTTCAAGTATGACCACAAATAGAAAGATATAAGTCTTTTTTTATATTTACCTTGTAGGCCAACCTTTTTGAATCTTTGGTGTTACTGGAGGTGGACCGATACTTGTTCTGGCGGTCGTACTTTTCCTACTAGATTTGCCTCCTGGTCTAGATGGAAAAACTAATTTTATTCCTCCCGGCGCTTTTGTTGTAGAAATAGTATCTTCTGGTTCACCCGAGCTATTTAATTTCAATCCTGGTGGTAGAAAACTAGAAATATCAGCAAGTTTAATTACTGGAACTTCTTCTTTACTTTCGGAGTTATTTTTTTTAAATCCCGGGGGTAAAAAGGCTGATATGTCAACAGGCACTGGTTCTATCGGTAATTTTATAGTCTCAGGTTTGTCAGTGGACGTAGGAGATGGACTATTAATTTTAAAACCTTTCGGTAATAGTGCTGATATATCAAGTTTTTCCACTTTATCAAAAATATCTAGTTTTGTTGTTACTTTATTATTTTCAGCTTCAGTTATTGGTTTATAACCCGGTGGTAAAAATTTACTTAGGTCATCACTTTGAGTTTTTTTTATGACATCTTCCTGTGATCTGTTCTTAGGTTTATATTCTTTAGGAAGTAATGATTTATCATCTAATATAATAACTTTGTTTTTGGAGCTGATGCCGGAAGATCGTCCTTGAGTGCCATTAATAATTATACTTTTTACTGTTGACAATATTGGAGCAACAGTTGTTGTTGTTGTGGTAGTTGTAGTCGTTGTTGTTGTACTAGTTCGTTTGTCTTTAAACGTTAACATTGGCTTATAGCCCGGCGGCAAAAGCCTCGATAAGTCATCCATTACTGTAACTAACGAAGGTTTTTTCTTAGGTTTCGGTGTTGTTGAAGTTGTTATTCGCGGTGTAAATTTTTTTATTTGAACTGGCAGGGGCTCGGGAGAAGACCTTTCAGTAGCAGAAGTAAATTGAGTACTTTTTAGTGTAAATACGTTAAACGGCGTCGGTGTAGTTGTACTACTAGTTGTCGTTGGTTCTGTGGTTGATTCAGTTATAAGTTCAATATTTTTATTTTCATTATTCAAATTTCCCGATAAAACTGCACTAGATAATTCTGATTGTATACTATCTAACTTGTCGTTAATATTTTCAGTGGATGAAGAGCTTTGGTTACTTATATCTTTTGGATTTTTTGTAATAGTTTCTTCATCTTCTTCTTCCTCGTCCTTTTCATCAGTTAGAACTTGTTTCTTTTCTTCCTGTTCTACTGTCGGAAAAGGTAGGAACCGGGCTCCTGATACACTTCGACTTGTTTGGACTGACGCCACTACTATCCAGTTTTCAGTAGTAACGGGCAAAGTTTCATTAATCGCACCACTAAACATAGATGAACTCGTTGCTGAAGTTTTCGGGGTGCTAGGTGCGTAGGTAACTTCGGGTATCGAAATAGTTCCATTGACGACACTTTTTGTGGTCACAACAGAAACCACTTCTTGACCTAATATTGCAGGTGTTTCAATTGTTACATCTTCATTAGAAAATGTAAGTTTGAGACTGGGCGCTGTTGTGTCATTACTGTTATCAGGTTGGTCTATCAAAGTTGTATCAACAAAATGTTTAAAGTTATCATCTTGGACCATTGTTTTCTCAGGTTTCATGACTAAGACATCAAACGCCGTTACATTTGTGCTGCTTTCTTCTGTTGTTTTTTCGGGTTCTTCAGATGCATCATATTCGTCATATATATCAGTTACTTGCTCAGATGAATGAGTTACTGGCGTTTCTGTTGTATGCTTAACTTCGATGCTATCTTCGTCGTCATAATATTCTACGTATTCTTCGTTTTCCAAATCTTCTTCAGATAAATCATCATGTATATCATGGGCATCAGTTGTGGTTGTTTTTGTCGTCATGGAACTTTGCTTTTCGTTTGATGATTCTACAGACGAGGATTCTGATGGCGGCATTTTTGATATATTTTCCGCATTCATAGAACTTGCATCTGGTTTACTATCATCCGTGTCTGTATTATTAGTCTTATTTGATTTTATAACTTGAACATCAAAAGATCCTTGAGTATTTTTCATCAGTTCCCTGAATGAGCTTATATCACTTATGTCATCTTCAAGTAGTGGTTCTATGTCCAAGAGAGATTTATATTCTGTAGAGACACCTTGATGTAAGTTGGAAATGGGTTTGAATGATTTCACATCTGAATTGTCAAATGGTATATTCTGAATATTTTTGTTGCCATTTGAAGTGGGTGAATTATAGTTAGAAAATCGAGGGCTATTTGGTTTAATGTTCAGTCTTTGTTTGTTTGCAAGCTTGCTAGGATTGTATGTAGTGACTTTAAGATGATCGAATAAATCTTGATTGTCATTATCGTACTCATCATCATGTGCCAAGTGACCGGTTTGACCATTACTCTTTAAACTGTTGCCGTCAAATGGTATATTTTTAAACCTATTATTCTGTAAGTAATCAATATCTGGATTATTTAACGTTATTTGACCCAAAAATGTTTCTGGTTTGGATGGATCATTTTGGTAGGCCACTGAGTGTATTTGTGAAACATCTGGTCTTTTTGTTGAGGCTGGATGCACGAGTTGAAAATTAAATGGTACAGCTGGCCTAAACCTTTGCCGCTGGGATGGTGTGAATTCTGGTTGATTAATATAATATTGTGTTCCAGATTGACTTCTGCCTGTTGGCAACTGAAATGGTGATGGGTTTTGGTCATAATTTGGACTAGGGAACCTCGCATGTCCATCGTTATAAAGAGGTTGTTGCCCAGTTGGTGCTACTCGATACCTATCGCCCTGATCGAAGAACGTAGAAGGGCGATTGTTTGGAAATAAAGGTGGTTGAACTTGGGCGAAACTTCTTTCGACAGGCGTGTAATAAAAGTCGTTTTCATCTGTAAAGAAGCAGAATAAACTAAAATTATTTATCTATTTTCAAAAAATCTGTCAAAATAATTTAGTGTAGTATTAACGTCCGTATCCAGCATGAACCTTCTTGACCTTAAATTTTAATTCTGTACATACCGCTAATTTATGTGCATATGAAACATTTATTACTATGTGCTTCGATGAAAGGACCCATACAGAGGAAACCCTTGTATCTGATAGCTCTCTATAGTGTTCGCAAAGTTCTGAAGTCTGCCAATGTGCACTTGGCTAGTGAGCTCTTTTTATTCTTCAAATTGTAAAAAGAGATCTGAGTCTATAAGTGAAATAGTGTGCATTTACATGCTGTGATGAACATACAATAATTGCAAATAGATAGTTTATTTAAAGGTTTTTAAAATTATATTAAGAGCATGTTTATTATTTTAAATTGAAACAGTAGAATTAATTCAGTTTGGTTTGTAATCATCACGAAATCTGCTGTAAAGAATGCATTAAAGACTTCGAATGTAGGATCAAAAACAAGTTTTATACAGAACATAATTTAAATATTCAATTTATTGCTTTTAGTTACAAAACTACTGATGCCGTAAAATTATTATAAACCATGTAAAAATAAATATTACATGTAACGTATTCATTTTAGTAGGGTTTTAGAATGATAAAAGAATAAAAATCATTATAAATTAATATATTTTTTTTTATTAAATCTCACATGAAATTAAGTAACATGAGTGAGTAGAACAGTTCTAGCTAGCTTTTTACCACCTGACTTAGTTTTTTTTATGATCTGCGATAAAATGCTCTTATTACAGATTTAAATTGAGTGCTCAAATATGCAATAACCTTTAGAATGAACGTTATCGTTCAAAATAATATAATTAATAATAATTGTTGCAATAATATTTAGAACGGTTTACATAATCTTTAATGAGAGCTTTAATCTTATTGTAACTAATTTAGTACATTTATCGATTTGTAATGGATAGGGAACGATTATTAATAGGTTATTGTAAGACACTTAACCCTTAGTTAATATTTGTAATCACTAAATAGTATCAAATTTATATTAGTTAAAAAAATTCTTAATTGGTGGAATCAGCAGAATCCTGTTACGGTGTCTTGTTAGCAAAAATAAAAATTAATAGTCAAAACAATAATTGATCCAGCAACAGTTCTTAATTCGTATTCCATCGTTTAAATATTAATAGTTTATGTATTTTTCTTTTTTAAGCGGTTTCTTTGTGACATAAAGTTTATAATGTATCATAATAGATCTTCAGAGATTCAGTATTTTTAAGCCCATGATGTAATTAGCTAAATTTGCGATACCATGACTAATTTTCATTCTGGAATAAATGAATGTATACTATTCACAATATGTAAACCAAAGCCAAGAACAATCGGCATTGTTGCAACTGTTATCATAAGCTCCCTAATTGTGAAAAGAGACCCGTGGCCAACACTTGTCAGTTAAGGGATTGAAGCTGTACTCTTAATTTTATTTCCTTTTTAGATTTCTTAATGCTATGAAATAATCCTTATATTTTGGCGATTTTCTTTGAGAAGTAAATTCAGAAATTTCTTCATAAAGTTCATAATTTTCGAATATAGATATCAAATGAAATAACTTGTTTGTTATGATGGACAAAAATATGTGAATAAAACTTTATAATTCAGAAATTTGGAGATATTAAAGATAATGTTCTAAAAATTACCATTTCTTTCCTATGAATGAAACAATTGAGACTAAGATAAAAATCAGGTAAGTATACCCATAGTTTACAGTAAACCCTGAAAGAAAATCTGTACCTTCATTTTAAGTTCTTAAATTCTGACAGTGTGATTCTGATTCTGACAGTTAAATTCGGCCTTGACGATAAACTGATAAGGACAACTCCTTAATATATCTACACACATACATATTAACAAGACACATTACATAATTTATAATGGTACCTAATTTAATTGTATCTAGTTTATGTTTGCCATGATACTTACTCGTCACTTTCATAATGCAGAACATAATAAGCAAACGAATATAATAAAATATTCCAGATATATAGTTCTTAATCAAGAAAGATATCAGTAACCTTTCGCCCCTCTAGTTCTCGCAATATGGCTTCGGTCGCTTACATCGTTCGGAAAGATAATCCGAAGAAAATTACTTTCCTGCGGATCATATCCCTAATTAAGAACAACATCGGTTCTCGGCAGGTCTCGAATGAGAATAGGGCTATCAACTTCTGTCAATGAAATTAAAAAAAATTAAGCGGAAAAAATTGTCACTATCGAAATGTTACTATTATATTGATTCGTGGTAACAAATTAACATGTTCAAATACTAACACAACCGCACAAGTATTGCTAATGATACGCGATAAAATGAATAACCATGAATTAACATTATTTATTTATTTTGTTACACCAACAAACAAGCGCATATGGAGAATTATACGATCGCCAAGTAAACCAATGTGACACATGGAACAAAGCACTGTTTACATCGGCAAAATTTAATTGTTTTCTTTTAGTTTAAATATTAAAGACGTGTCAACATTTAACGTTGTTAGTTAAGAAGTTAAGAACGGACCGTGCTTGAACGTATAGGCTAGAAATATAAGTTGGTTCTGTACTATTACTAAGTTAGTGCACTTTTCAGAATTACTATTAGATATCAATCAGGTGATGTTATAGTGAAAAAATGGCATAATGTTAAAAAAGAAAAACCCATCAAATACAAATTGGACTCGCGTAGTATAAAATAACAAATCCTTAAATATATCTAAATAAAATGAAAAAATTATCTTGTGGATTAAATTATAGTTCTAACATAAACTAAGTACGGATAGGAAAAACGTTCAGCATTTTTTTCTTAGCATACGCCTAATGGTCAAAATTTGACCATAATCATTACATATCAATGTTCTGTTACAAATTTATTTTATTGTTGATGTTTCAACTCGAGAATAGCTACGAAACAAAACAAGAAATCAGGTAAATTGATTGACTTATATCGAAATCAATCGATTGAAGTAGAAAAACGAGAATATGGTAGTGTCTTTTTTATCTTTGCCTATTTATTTATAAATTTTAACAAATAATTTTTTTGTGACAGACAAATGGAGAAGGAGAGGAGGAGGAGGAGGAGGGAGAATTCTTTTATATATTTTAAAACTTTAAAAATATACCCTATAATAAATATTGATATTTGATTGTATGATTTTAAATTTTTTTATTCACCCCGAAGGTTAACTTCATAAATCAGAATGAATATTGATGTTAGATAGTTATATGTATAAGTCTTGATTTTATATTTGGATTTCGTAGTGGCAGCCCTAGTAGTAAGCATCATTAAGCATAGCAGAAAATCGATATAATATTAGAACGCTCAACTATGCACGAGGCCACCAATAAGCTGGTCTCCTATAAGTGGCAATTTTGTTAATTATGGATTATCTCACACCTAAATGGATATTGGTCCAATATTCCTCGTACACATTTATAACTTAAATAGTATATGTTCAAGTTTATGTACACTTTTGACTTCAAATAAGAAATACGTACGCATTAATCTATTATTATTATTTCACACCTAGGCTCGCTACGCACGGGCTACTTACAATAGCCACAGTTTGTCGATTACTTAACATAAAACGCGGTTGATTTGCAGCGACGGTACGCAACATCATCGGTGGCTAATGGTCGATACATTTGGTAGATATCCGCGTCAATTTCTATGATCGTACTATATTAATGTTGTGTCCACTGTTAAAATTGGTCCATCGACGGCTTTCGTTGCTACTGTTAATAGGTAAATGACATAGCTACCGAAGTTATTACCGTTATTTGGATACATTCGATTTAATAAGTCGGATTGGTAGAATTTGGAAATGTTCTATATTTTTAATATACATATTTATAAATGCATTTACATATACAAATAAGGTGTAGTCGTATTCCATCATGATGATGTGCAAATATGGCGCCAACCAGTGAATTAGGATAGAGGTACATTGCGCAAGTGGCGAATGTTCACAAGAGAGTTGTAGCAATTGCTTCGCGATGAGTGGCCATCACCGGATACACCGTATCACAAAATATTTATAAAAATTGTATCCTCGCTATTGTTTTAGTTAAGGCGAGTGTGAGGCGTCCTTTTATTGATTTGGTAACAAATATCTGATCTTTGTGACATATGTAGATTCTATTAAATTTATTACAATATAATAGTAACGTAGTACGTAATAATAACATTCTGTTATCGATTGTAGGTTAAAATTTATATAAATAATATACTGAAATAACATTGAATATTAATTAAGATTCCAGTTGTGCATGCGTCCATTAGAAGTAAGAAATCGATATTTATCATAATTTGTAACATAAATAACGGACTGAAAACAAATTTATACTTGGGGGTATAGAAAATAGCTCTGGATGATAATGTTTAATAGTCATAACGTTTGGTGGCCCAGTGTATTGATGATATCACATGTCGCCGAGCCAGTGGGACCTTGAGGCACGCTGGTTTCGTCCGTTATCTTCAGAATCTACAAGTCGCGTGGCGCCAAGAAGGGAGCCATACAACATTCCCAACAGGTACATTAAACTCTTCCAAGTTTGTTTTTGGGGTAAACTTTGTCTTCACAAAATTTATTGCTTTTACGGAATGTTATACAGTGTAACAATTGGGTTCGAAAACCTACCAGGCAATATTATGCTTCGAACTTTAAATAAATTGCCAAAATACATATATATTTACAAAACGAAGCAAATTTCTTACGTCGTGAATTATTGTGATACTTCATTTTTACTGTTCCGTTTATCAGATGAAAACGGTATCCTCATAGAATTATTTGGTCCGGTTATCAGTCCATATTTTCTCTTCATATAGGTACTCTGACCAAAAAGGAAAATGTTTTGAATATATCTTTATATATAAAATCGTTTGATACGTGTGTATGACACAGAACAAAAAAGCTGGACCGACTTTGATGAAATTTTTGGTGTATCTTTAGGTGGGTCCCTGGGTGGTTTAGATTCACAATTTTTAAATTTTGAATGAAAGTAATACCCAGATGATGTCTTTTGGAGCCATTAATATATATTATGTAAAATTGGGTGACCCAATAACGGGTAAGGTGCTTTAAACAATTATATTTCAGTTTGAAAATTATCGGATAAGATCAAAAAATGATTTCATCATATCACACTAAGATATGTATAAAATGTAATATAATACAGACAGCATAACGTAGACAGTTTACATAAATAGATTTTTGTTACAGTTTTCAATGATAGGCCAACTTTTAAACCAGTATTTATATGAGTGTTCTCTTAGTACTACAGGTAATACCTACATTCCACTATCTAATGGTTTGGCCAACAAATTACTTAGTGGTGAAACCTATATGTCAGGTACATACCTGAAGAAGAACGTTAGTCTCGAAGAACGAAGTTGTAGGTTATGACTTAAATATGTATAAAACTAACTATAATTAGCTGCTTACTCACATATAAATTATAAGTACATATATACAGAGTGGAAAATTGTGACATTTTTTTTTTCATAATAATAAAACTTGATAAAGAAATACTCGTATAGGTTGTGTAAATACCCACAGCGCACAGCGGAATGGTTTTCAACGAGTGAGTTGCACAAACAACGGCCGGTTCAGTAAAGTTGTGTGTTGTTGGTTTAATCACGGCATATTGTTACCGTTTTTTTTAACGACTTGTAACCGGAATTCGGTTCGCTTTAAGAAACGTAATCCTTAAATGAACGGTCTGAAGATAGAGATTAAGATATGTAGAAACAATATATTTTACGTTGTTTAACTGTTCATTTTCGAATGTAAGTACATCTATAGCAGATACGTATTTTTTAGGCAGATTCGCTCAGTCAATTTAACAATCAATGCTGTTAACATACGGCAAACTATAATCTTTGCATTTTCCGTTTTTTTGTGTATTAATCACATATAACTGCAAAATAATTACTGATCTTCTCATTTACAAATTTAACTTATTGTAAAAATGACAATTTAATACTCACAATTTTTAGGATTTTTGTAATGTATATAACAAATGTCTCTATTGTTATTTATTGCATCCCATAACCAAATACTTATTAACTTTCCGTGATTAATATACTATATATGTTAAAATAATTATTATTTTGATACATTACATCCAATAAAAGCTGCCTCTATCGGTTTTCAATCATTTTCAAGGCCAATGGTATACACATCTTCATAAACAATTATGGGAAAAATAAAAGCTTACACCTTAGTCAATTTTACCTTGACTGGTAGGAAATTTCTTAGTCGATTAAGTACACAGAGTTGAACTGTAGCGGAATGGCAGACTTCTGAATGTTTGTAGTCCAATTAACATTACTGTCAAGTTACACGTCCAAAGATTTAACCCTCAGTGAAAACGGTATAACAAAACTGTCGAACGTCACAGGAGTGACACACCCTAGAGCAATTTTAACTATCTGCCGACTACTTCGTATAACAATCGCTTGACATTTGCTCGCATTAACTTTTATATCGAACTTATAAAACCCCTCAGCTAGAACTTTTAGTTCATTGTTAATATTATTAATGGCATTGGCAATTAATGTTGCTTCGGATTGTGAATAAATTTGTAAATCATCTGCGCAAAAATGCTAAGAGCAATAATTGATGAAGGTTGACAATAGAAGAGAGAGAAATTCGCCTTGTGGCAAACCAGGTGTTACATCATACCAGTCAAAAGTATTACAATTAAGACGAACAGCTTGCTGATGACCACCAAGTTACGAGGAAAACTAGTTTGGTGAACTAGTGGAAAAATTAAGGAAGAAGCATACCGAGGAGAATTTCGTGACCCGTCTTTCTTCCTTGCCAATGCGAATATCTTCATTTATCTTCAGAAGGGCTATGGTGGTACTGTGACCAGGGCGAAACCCGGATTGAAAGTGGGAAAGGTAAGTAATTTTAAATACAAAAGCAGAGACTTGATTATGAACTACGACTTCGAGCAAATTGAAAAGGAAAGATAAGATAGAAATTGACCTATTACTATTAAGTTGACAGGGGTTAGTTACTTACAGAAGAGGAATAATAAAATCTTTACACCATATATCAGGAAATTTCCCTGTTATCAGTGAAAAAATTATGATATGGGTTAGAAAACAGGAAGAAGGACATCAAGAACAAGCACAATTATAGTGTGACTAATATCGTCAGACCCCACTGAATTAGATTTAATTGATAGCAAGGTTTTGTGAATATCGTCAATAGATACACTAGAGAATGAAAAGGGTGTAAAGTGAGATTTGGTACAGGAATAAAATTCGGCAAGAGTCTGTGACTTGACAATAAGACAAAGATGAGGAGTAGCTGTAAAATGACTATTAAGGTTGTTAGGGGAGAACGTTGTATTGTATGAATGTATAGAAGATTTTTCAATACCACAAGAATTAAGGAATTTTTAAATGTGGGTAGGTGAAGAATCCAAAAGGTTATATAAGAAATATCTGCGCTTAGCTGCCTTCACTGTTTGATTGCAGCGATTATGCATCGACTTATACGCAGACCAGTTCTCATCGCACTGGTCACCCTTAAATCTACGAAATGCCAAGTCTCAGCGCGTCATATCCATACGTACGCCTGTTATAACCCAAGGCGTTAGTGGCCGTTCTACCTTAATTTCTTTAGTAAACGCATGTGTATCGAACAGTTTCAATATCGATTGATTATATTTAAATACCTTGCTTCATAAAGAGTATTAAAGTCTATTCTTGATGCATCACAGATTATTGCAATTGATATATTATTTATCGACAAAATATATGCTCATTATAGTAAACAATTTCTTTATTAACTAAAAGACAATTGGATTAATTTACATTTAATTAAACACATTTTAGTTATTGTAAAAATGTACGGTTGTAACAATGTAATAATGATGATATATACTCGTTTATGTATGTGCGCTAATGTAATAAAACGATTTCCATTTATGAATATTAATGCCAATGTTCCATACTTGTATCTAACCCACGGTTTATTCGTCCAAAGTGTTGATACAAACCTAATTGATTGATAAATAGTATATATAGATCCAAAACGCCCGAGGAAGGGTGATTGTTTTCGTCCCGTCACAAACTATTAATTACGGGAAATATATGTGGTTCTGGTATGATGTAATTTCCGTTATATTAATAACGATGAACAGGTTTTACTATCTACAAAAACAATTCTGTTTCGAAGATCAGGATATGGCATTTTTGGTTTCAAATTATGTATACTTTATTTCTCTATTTGCACTTTTTCGGTAAATTATAGTAATGTCATGCGTTACCATATATAGTATATAATTTTAAAAATAAGTGATTTTGAAAACGAAAATTATCTTAAAAAACGAGATCCTCTTACAGTTTATCGAAAAGGAGACTGTTTTACTCGGTTCCAGTCTATATGAATATACATATATCTATATTATATAAATATTTATTCTACTTTAATATTTATATCAAGAGAAATGCAATGTATTTTTTTCAATTACGTCCAAGAAAAAGTATGAACGATCATAACACCATATGCATTTGCGAGAAAGTAAAAAAAAATATACAATTCTCTGTGAATAATAGCAATTTTCTAGATAGTTATCATAGGAACGATGACTATAAAATTGTTTTAGAAAATACCACTCTAGCTATAGTCGTAATGGCTTCTGCTCTAGTAGTTACATAGCGTAAAATGATGTCTCTCCGATGATTATTGTGTGAAACTTGCGTGACAATAATTAATCTACAGTGCCAATATTTTTATGTCAATGGCCTGCATACGAGCAGACGGGCCACACTTTGGTATACGGTTATATCCGAATTAAAATTCGAAATCAAATTCTGAAGCATCAAAGGCTTTACCATCACGTTGCCGGCCAAGAAGGAAACGGAGAACTTGTTTTTTTTTAATAATTCTCCAACACTACAAACGAAACACGTAAAATTTTTCACGGTTTATTCTAGACGGAGGGTGGTAACTAGCCAACTGAGTAAAAAAGTCTACTACCATGCACGAATATGGTAACGATATTTTCCGTTCGTACCAGCTATGATGAGTGGATATGTGTATAATGGATGAATGTACATCCCCAAATAAATAAATAAATAAGTAATCGCTAATTTTATCTTATTTTGATATACGTTCTACGTTACAATATAAATTCTTTGTTCCAATGTAACAATGTAATCTTGTTGAACCAATTACGAATACCAAATTCAAATGGCAAATACGTTTTGAACTATGCAAGGGAGAGTATAGTGATGGGATTTCACCTGGCATTAGGGTAATTATTCATGGCTTACTCTAGATCATGCCGTATAGCGTATTACCCGCTCGGCATATCTGAAACTACCATTGCCTATATTATACTCACGTTTGGATTAAAGCAATAGCAATCGGTTCAGCTATATATTTAAGCCGTATTTAGATGATTATTGTACGGGACAGAAAAATCCTTGAATGGTAAACAAAAAGCGGAGCTTAACGAAAAATATAAGTATATTTTTTGTTGGTAGAGACATTATTTAAAGACAGCACGTGTAACCGAAATACTCGTATTATACAAATAATAAATGGCTGCTTTATACTACAACTGCCTCGTATCGAGACGGATACGAACTTCCTTTAAAACGAATTATCCTTTCATATGAGAGACACTTAACAGTCAACGCATCTGTACGGATTATACCGACCACATAATAGGCACATTGCAATCATAAATTACGCCGAGAAGTCATCCATTTCGTTATCACAATAATGAGTTGATGTTGTTACTGTAAATTTTAGACACACTTCAACAACAATGCAACAGTCACGACAGTGTACAAAAAGCTGCGAGGAGTTCAGCCAAGTAACACTTATTTTCTGTCTCTGATACGTGTAATTGCTGCATTAAATATCACACGTATTTAGGCTCTTATATTAAATAGGCTCTTATATTAGGTACATTGAATTGTCGAGCCTCAACTTTTAGATACTATTTTTGATTATTGGGATAAATGACGACAAAATATAGTTTTCAGAAACGCCCATTGAAGGTTTGAAATGAAAGAAAGTATGGAATGGTAATATTTTTGAACATGTTGTGATATCATTTATACTGACTTAATTACATTATAATGAGACGCTTATTTTATTTGGCAAAACAACTTTTAATGATGGAATGTCGATAAAACTTGTATCATTAAAAACATATACTCTTACAAAACCGAAGTGCTAAACCTCGACCTCGTATTTTTAGTTAACAAGTAAATATTTTAACATAAAAAAGAAACTTCAATTTGAAGAAGGTGTATTTCTAGATTTCATCACCTGATTTTCACTTTTAGGTATTTTTTCTTCAAGTTAAAGTGGGGCCAAATGGGAAGTATACCCTCGCAAACAATAAGGAATTTTTCAAAACGGGTAATAAATGGCGGAGTTCTGTGGTAACAAACATAAAAAAATACAAACGAATTGGAAGTTTAAGGTCTTCAAAACTCAATTTAGCAGTTAAAATATCGTTATTACATTTACATATAGGGCTTAGTTAACAACATAATTATATACATGCGTCTTTATGAAATTTACATTGCAATATTATTATTATTAATAATAGCCCGACAGTAATAAAACATTACAAAATTATAACATTATTATATCCACTCAGCATCCATAATATTACCATTTTACTCTGAGTACCGCATTTGCGAGAAGGGTGAATTTGGCAACTTATCTCAATTTTCTCCGACAGCTCATTACCTTTGGTATGGTTTTCGACGCATACCTATAGGTACCTTTTGAAATTTTAATCGTCATTTTCTTCAGGCATATCTATATCCCTTCAACAGTATTTGTTATACAGTATACGTGTTTGTTACAATATACGCTGATCGTATTCCATAAGTTATATTTTTGTTATCAATAGTTGACAGACAGGCAACTTGGTGGGAAGTGAACATCGTCACCAATGGGCATCCGTAACTTGGAAATTTTAAGCGACGCGTGAGGAAGGAAAAAGTATAATAGCTTATTACATGACGGGAACCATACATGGTGATAGAGTGCCTGCCCTGCTTCTAAACTCAATCGTGAAATGTTTTGATGTTACGAGTACTGTGAAAGTATTCCACAAGCACCTTCAGGATTAAACTTAAGGAATAGAGTCCAACTACATCTAACAATTGAGATGCCATCTTTTCCTTTGTAATTGCAAGGTTTATACTATTAGAAACCTTAGTTTGGATTATACGATGAATGGAGCTCTTTATACTTCAATATTTCGAAATAACGATGCAATTGAATCAAATTAAACAAATGTCCAATATTATATTTTTATACTTCATTCAAATAGTATAAAAAATGGCTGTTTGTGACCATTATCACAAACACATAATAAACCTCAAATGAAAATATGGTGACCGGATATCGTTAAAAGAGGACGTTATTGAACTACAATAATTACACAAAACGTGGAAAAATGAAACAAATATATATATATATATATATATATATATATATATATATAC